>VXBL01007579.1:0-10191 GCA_013400195.1 Aramus guarauna
GTGCAGGTGCCCAGCACAGCCCGGTCCCGGCTCTCTGCTGCCTGCCGGGCCGGATCCGGCATCGCACGGTGTGTGGTGCCCTCCAGTGGAACAGCAGCCCCGGCGGGATGCAGCCGCGCATCCCATCCCCGGCCGCGGGCCGTGCACCGTAGTCCTGCACCATAGCCCCGCACCATAGCCCTGCACCACAGTCCTGCACCGCAGCCGTGCAATGTTACCATGCAATGTTAGCCGTGCACTGCTGGCCGTGCAATGCTGGCCGTGCACTACCAGCTGAGCGTCGTGCTGCCAGGGCCGGGCTCNTGCAATGTTAGCCGTGCAATGTTAGCCGTGCACTGCTGGCCGTGCAATGTTAGCCGTGCAATGTTAGCCGTGCACTGCTGGCCGTGCACTGCTGGCCGTGCACTACCAGCTGAGCGTCGTGCTGCCAGGGCCGGGCTCCCCCATCTCCCGGGCAGAGCAGCCAAGGCCGGGAGGGCAACGCTGGGTGCTGCAGCCGGCCACGACCCCCACACGCTGCTCAGTGCAGCCCTGCCCGTCGCAGCAGGCACAGGGTGCTCTGCCCCATGTCCCGTGGGCTTCCGCCCGCTCCGTACCGTCACAGTGCCCTGCCAGGGTGGCAGCAGGCTCCAGGCAGCACGGGGCACCGCAAGAAGGGCTGTCTGCAGAGGAGTGTGAGCTCAGCGCGTTGGGTGGTGATGGCACGGCACGGCACGGCACGGCACGGCACGGCACGGGGAGCAGCAGGCTCCTGCCTCCCTGCCTGGGACCTGCCTGCAGCAGTGCCCGCCCAGCCGGAGTTCGGTCAAAGCCAGGAGGAGGTGGCGGTGGCAGGTCAGTCTTTATTACTAAATAAATAGTTGTATAAATCTTGTGCAAAAACGTGTGGCAAAAACCATTGGCCTTGGTGGGTGGAGGGGGCCGCACTCCCCCCACCGTGCCCATGGCAGAGGTTCCTGGCACGGCACGGCACGGCCGACAGCCCCGGTGCGGCAAAGCGAAGCGGAGGCACTGGAGCTCATCTGTGCAAGCCAGAGACCCCCCAGCACCGCCGGGGCAGGGCCAGGACCCCCCATCCGGGCTGGACCCCCACCGGGACAGCGGCTGCCGGAGGGACAGAGGCTGCACAAATCCCTGAGGAGCAGACAAGCACTGTCCAGTCCAGTCCAGTCCGCGATTCTGCTGGCTGTGCCGGGGCCTGGGCAGAGTCCGTTGGCTCCCAGCGCTGCCGTGCTAGAGTGGGGAGCCCGAGGCCTGGCCGTGCCGCCGCTCCCGTGCCTCCGCCGTCCCCACGGTCCCCAGCGGCACCACCACCTCCTCCGGCTGGCAGCTCTTGTTGAGCTCCACCACGCGCGGCACCACGGTCGACCAGCGATCTGCGGACACAGCCGGAGTTTGTCACAGCCGGGAGCCTGCGGCTGCTCCCCCCTTGCCGGTCAGCCCAGCGCCATTCAGCCTCCCAAGCAAACCTGGATGCTCCCGGCCCACGGCACCGCACTCACCTCTCCGCAGCCGCCCCACAGTGTGGGAGAAGCCGTAGTACTGGTACGTGTCGTTCTTGCCCGGGTCCTCGCTGATGATGCCCAGATTCTGGTTCCAGTGGGACCAGTTCACCTCATCCACCCTGCAGGGAAGGTCAGACCCGGAGGGGCTGCATGGAGCCGCTGGGAGCCAGGGCAGCAGCTCCAGCATCCCCTCGCCATCTCACCGCCAGCAATGCCACCTGGTTCCAGACTACTGCAAACTACCCAGCAAACAAGCACGCGGTACCAGCATCCCAAAATGCCGTTCGCTGCAGCGGGAGATGCTCGGCTGCTCCCGGCCCCGGGCTCCCCAGGGCTCCCCAGGGCACCCGCCTTTACCTGAAGCACCAGCGGCGGTCGGGCGTCCCATCGGTGCCCTTCCCCACGGTGACCATCTCCCCCGAGCGGAAGGCTCTCCGCAGGAACACAGGGAAGGAGCACTCGATGTCCAGGATGGTGGTGGCCCACTGCCGGGGACACCAGGGGACCCCTCAGCCGCTTGGGGATGGAGGCATGGGGGTCCCTCGCCCAGGTGGTGCTGCTTCGATGGAGCGTGGGGTGCTGCGGTGCTGCAGCCCCCCAGGCACAGGCAGCCCCTCAAGCCCCCTGCCCAGCAGCTACTGGGGTGGTACCTGCAGCTTCCAGATGTGCTTGCTCTCCTTGGAGACTTGGCCCACGGTCTCACCCATGAGAGCAATGAGCATGTTGAGGAGGAGCACGAAGGTGAGGATGATGTAGGTGACGAGGAGGATGATGAAGACGCCGGGGTACTTGGCGCTCTCGAGCATCTCCAGGTCACCCATGCCGATGGTGAGCTTGAAGAGGTCGAGCAGGAAGGTGCTGAAGGTCTGGCTGTCCCGGCAGGAGGGGTAGGTGGGCACCGTGCAGTTGGACTGCTCCTCGCCGCAGGACTCACTGCTGGGACACGGGTTGAGGAGGGACACCAGGGCTGGGGGAGAACCCACAGGGATGGTGAATCCACGGGGGCAGCGGCAAGGCTGGGGTCCACAACAGGTCCCCCCACCTGGCTCCATGCTGGCAGAGCCCCTCTCACCGCAGGAGGAGGCCCACGGGCAGGTAGGATGGAGCGGGGACTCCGCACCCCCTGCCCGGCCGTGCCATGCCGTGCCGCAGGGCTCGTCCTTCCCCCGAGCCCCAGCTCGCCGGCCAGGCACCTACCTGACGCGTAGCCAATCATGAAGAGCAAGTAGACCAGGAGGAAGCGGAAAAGGTCTTTGAAGAGGATCTGCAAGCGATGGAGAGGGGACTGATATGTGCTGGACTGCGGCGCAGTGCCGGGGCACCATCGCCAAGCTGTGCCGTGGGGACAGCCGGGCTGAGAGCAGGGCATTGGTGAGCCACAAGGAACCCTAAAGAAAGCATGGAGGACCCTCCTTTTGGGCCGCACTTCCATAGGAGGACCAGCCCTGCTGGGGAAGGAGAATATCCCCCGACCCCACCGGACCTTCTGGATCATGATGCTGTAGGTCCCCGTCAGCTTGAGCCCCCGGGTGAAGTACAGCGCGTTCATCCAGCCCAGGACCAGTGCAAAGACCATGACAGCCAGGTATGCCTCGATGCCGCCCAGGTACAGCCCCGCCGTGACGATCACCAGCACCGAGTAGATGAAGCTGGAGGAGAGCCGGGGTCAGATCCTGCACTGACAGCCACTGCCAGCTACTGCCCCGTGCAAGCCCGGGGGTGCTGTGGCTCAGGGAGGCCCCACGTACTAGAGCAGCTGGAAGGAGCCGTCAATGAAGAAGGAGTTCACGCCTGGGCACTTCTTCATGAACAGATCCTTGATCTGGGGGAGAGGGAGAAAGGTTGGGGGGGTCAGGGAGCAAACCCCTGCAGGGCAGTGTCCGGGGGGCATCGCAGCAGGGGCTGATGCCTCGGGACACGGGGCTGTCGCCCTCGAGTCGCTCCTTGCATGGAGACCACGAGGGCTTGGCCGTCCCACGGGAGGACCCCCCGCCTCGCCGCACTGACGTTTGTGAAGAAGAAGAGGATGCCGGTGAGAAGGGTGATGATCTCCCCGGCCAGGCGCAGGTAGTCGACGGTGGTGGTGTACGGGTAGGGGGGCTGCGGGGAAAGGACAGAGCTGAGCTGCTCCACCATGCCGGGGCAGGCAGGGCTGCTTGGGGCAGAGACCCGGCAAACCCCCCTGCCAGGAGGTGCTGGCCCCTGGGGCCGTGCCCGGTGCCGCGGGACTCACGGGGCCTTCCATGGGGCGGTAGTAGGCGACGAGGGTGAAGATGACCATGGCGCAGAGGTAGGAGACCACGCTGATGTAGAAGGAGACGGCCCCGAACTTGCGCCACTTGTCACGCAGCAGCTCGTTGATGGGCTCCACGGCCAACATCTCATGGCGGTTCTGGTGGGACATGGGTGCTGTCAGCAGGGACCCGACCCTGCGGTCCCCCGGTTCCCCCCGGCTCCCACCACCTCAATCTTGCTGTTGTAGACGAGGATCTCCAGCACGGACACCTCCTCCCCGCAGGTGTCCAGCGAGGAGAGGTCGTAGAGGGAGGAGTAGACGGGGCCGTACGCCCAGTCCTTGAACTTCCGCGAGAGGTGCCGGGTGTCCTCGTCCACAATCTCCCGCTGGATGATGTGCTGGAAGATCTGCCGGAGGGAGGACCGCTCGCCTATGGGCAGACCTGCTCCCCCCCGCCCGGGGCACCCCGATCTCCTCCCACCCCACCCCAGGCAGCTCCTCTTCTGCTGCTGCACACCCCAACCCACCNGGCCTGGGTCTAATGAGGGAAGGGACTGAACGCGGTGGGGGTTCATTAGCCAGGTTAATAGGCTGCGCGGGCAGGTTGCCAACAGCACCTGCAGAGAGAAGCCGTGCTGCTCAAAGCCGGTGGGGACATGCATTGAGCGCGACAGGGCTCAGCTGACACGGGTTCAGCCCCTGCAGCCGGGGACAGGGGGGCAGATAGGTCCCAGCTCGGGGGGGGGGCACCGTACCCCGATCTTGCCGGTCTTGGCAGCCATCATGAGCGGGGAGAGGCCGTCGTTGTTGAGCAGCGCCTCCAGGTTGGTGTCGGGGAAGAGCTTGGCACACTTGACGAGGAGCAGGTCGTACATCTTGGTGACGAACTTGGTGTTCTCGCGCGTGTTGTCAGCGATGGCGACCAGGGCGTGCAGCACAGTGTTGCCGCGAGAGTCCTGGCGCCGCAGGTCCGCCTGCTTGTGCGCGTTCTCCGTCAGGTAGTGCACAATGTGGGGCTGGTTGGTGCAGGCGGCCAGCGAGAGGGGCAGCTCCCCTGCGGGGACAGCACATTGCCGGGGTACCCGTTGCCCTCGCCCCGCCATGGGGGTATCCCCAGGGACCAGCCGGTCCCCCCGGGCGACCCGCCGTCTCCCTCCCCACTCACCAAAGTAGAAGTAGCCGCCCTCGTCCTTGGGCTGGAAGAAGCGGCCGCGGGCCTGGGCGTGCACGTCCGCTCCCTTCTCCACCAGCAGCTCCACGTAGTGCTTGCAGCGGCGCTCGATGGCGATGTGCAGGGCTGTCTGACCTGTGCCGCCGGGCGCCCATCAGCCCCCACCTCACCCCACGACTTCCCCCGGATCCCCAGCCGTGCCCGGGTACCTGCTGCTCCAGTCCCCAAGCTCCCCCCCCGCCAGCATCCCTGCCTCCCCAGGGTCCTCGCTGCTCTGGTCCCCAAGCCCTCCAGCATCCTCGATGCTCCCCAGGATCCCTGCCTCTCCGGTCCCCAAACCTCCGCGGGGTCCCCGATGCTCGGGCAGGGCCGGCAGCAGCCCCGCGCCCCCCTACCTCGGTAGTAGACATCCCTGAAGGGCGAGTTGATGAACTCCCGCATGTTGCCCGTCTTCTCGGCGATGTCGAGGAGAAGGGGGATGGTGTCGTTCCTGCCCCCGCTCAGGTTGAGCAGTGCCTTGGGCAGGCAGGTCTTCCCCGTGGAGGGCTCTGGGAGCAGAGGGTGTCGAGGGGGGTCAGGATGAGCCCCCCCAGGCCATGGGGGTACCCAGCCACACAGCCTTGCACTCCCTGGCCAAATCCCCGGCTACTCCTGGGCACCACACATCACAGCCCCCCGTGCCGGGGCTGCGCATCACCGTCCCCACGGGGACATGGGGACCCCCGGTGCCTGGCACAGCCCCGGCACCGCACGGGACCTGGGGTAGGGATGGCCCCGGGTGCTCACCTCGAAACTCCTCATCTGTCAGGCGCTTCTTGTGGGTGAGGAGGAAGGAGAGGAGCCCATCCAGGCCAGCTGGGGACCCCCGAGACACGATGTCGAAGAGGATGGGTCTGTTGAAGACCTTAAGGACGGGGGGTGGGTTGGGAGCCGGCCCCTTCGTCCCCGGCGCCTGCTTCCTGCAGGAGAAGTGCCAGCGCTGGGGACCGGAGCCACTGCTGCGGTTTCCACCCGTGCAACGAGCTGGAGGCTGCTCAGCTGCCGGTGAAAGCCACGGGCACCCGGGGGCACCCCCCGGCCAGGGTCACCCATGGGGCCGGGCAACCACAGCAGCCCAGTACCCCCAGTAACCACCTCCCAGTATCACCCAACGGGAGCCGGTGGGTGCCTTGCCAGCTCCCAGCCGGGGTGCTGCAGCGTCTGGGGCCCCAGCCGTGCCCCCCAGCAGGGACAGGCTGCGGGTTCGGCCACGCTCCAGCACTGCTGGCAAAGCCAGACCGGTCGGAGCAGTCGGCAGCAGCGGGACAGGCCGGGAACAACCGGCACCGGGAACGGGGGGAGGAGGAGGAGGGACAGCGGCTTGCCCCAGCCAGGGATCTCCGGGGCTGGGGGGCACCTTGGGCATCCCACCCCCCTCCCACATCCCCTGCCCACCCAGGGCACCGAGCTCCCAGCGGGGCACAGGGACACCCCACGGCCCCGAGCCAGGCTGCACCCCCGGGGTGGGGACAGTGGCCGGGGGCCACGGCGGCCGCCCCAGGTGCCCGGCACAGACGGGCATTGTGCGCCAGGCCGCGGGCGGCCCCCCCGGCCCTGGTTTCCTGGCGCGGGAGGGCGGAGGTCCTCCTGAAAAGCCCTTTCATGCCAGGGAGCCAGACGGCCGCACCGGCCAGGGGAGCGGCTGGGCGCACAGAGCTTCTTTCACGGCGCCGGCAAGGGGGAAGGGGGGGCCACGCTCCCGGCCCCACGGCCCCGCGGGGCTGCACACCCACACCGCGGCGTGGCGTGGCACAGCCACCGGGACTGGCCAGGAGCTGCCCCGTGTGTGCGTGTGGGACACCCCCCTGCCCAAAGCACCCCAAAGCACCACTCGGAGATCCACGGCGGGGGTGTCTGTCTCCATCCCCAGCTGCCCCCGCACCCCCATACCCGTGGTGCCGTGCGGGGAGCACCCGGGGTTCCCCCCGCCCCATCGCTCCCCGCTGGCACCGGGGTGCACGGGCATCGCCGTACTCACTCCACGACTCTCCTGCGCCAGCGCTTGTTCTCGCTGGGGTGGTGGCGATAGGTGCCGTAGTCAAAGAGGGAGTCCATGGGGGCTTTCTTGGGTGCGGGGACCACGGATGACTCGTAGATGGTGGCCTCCAGCAGCTCCATGGGCTTCGGGGCGCCTTTCCGGAAGGCCCCGTGGAATTTCATGCGGAGGTTTTGCTTTCCATCGCCAGCAACGGGGGGGCCCCGGGCCGCCTCAGCGGGGGACGGGGTGTCCTCGCTCTCGAACAGGTTGGCCAGCGAGGAGAGGGGGAAGGAGTCATTCTGGAGAGACCCGTCATCCCCCAGTCCCTCCCCGGCATCGCCACCGATGGCACGTGGGGGGTCTTCGGCATCTGCCATGCTCCCTGACCGGAGAGACGGGTACGAGCAGCTTTGCCTGGGTGGCTGTGACCCCCCAGCTCGTTCCACGAGAGCAGGAGACCTGGCAGAGGAAAACCCAGCGTCATCCCCAAATAACCCTGTCCCTCCCCATCCTCTCCCATGGGGCACCGTGCCCCCGCTCAGAAGCAGGTCCCACACCGACCCCGGCAGCAGTCGGAGCCAGCGAGATCCCCCGCAGCCCAGGGGCTGCCGGCGTCCCCGGCTCTCCTTGCCGCCCGCCTACCTGGCCCCGGGGACCCCTCACGTCTGCAGAGGCCCCACCGGCTGCAGCGCTGCCGGCTTCAAAGCGTGACGGGCGAGGGCGAGCCCGGCCCCGCTGCCTCTCCCCGCTGCGGTTGGCTTGGGTGCAGCCCAGGACAGGGCACAGAGCAGACCCTGTGCGCTCCCATCTGCCGCCCAAGGAAAGAAAACATTCCTGGGATACATCCCATGCCCAGGGAAGCATCCGGAGGCAGCGGGGAGCTGCCACCAGAGTGGGGCTGGGAGCGGGGCCGGGGCTGGTCCCCGATGTCTCAGCACTCCCGCAGCCCCGGGGGAACTCGGTGCGACCCGGCCCCGGGCACCCGCGATGCTGGCACAGCCACGCTGGGCACCGGGAGGGGGATGCACCCGGCACAGGGGGCTGCAGCCCGCGGGAGGGCAGGAGCAGTGGTTAGCACAAGAAATTACGGGTTTAGGTTGCCCAGAGGGAGATGGGACTGCAGGAAAGCCGCGCTACCAGCGTGGAGAGCAAAACACTACGCCGTGCCACGGGCATCGCCGTGCCCTGCCTGCCAGGTCCCTCCGGACAGGCAGCGCTGGCAGGGGCGCGGGCAGGCAGGTGAGTGACCCCCGCTGTCCCCCAGCCCCGCTTTGCACAAAAACACACCCGTGAAACACATCGGCGTTAAGGCTCAGCCCAGCTCCTGCCTCTGGGGAGCTCAGCCCTCCCTGCGGGTGCTGGGACAGAAAAAGCAGCCAGAAAACGTATCATTTTCTGCTGGGCTGCAGCTTTGTACAATAAGCCACAATGGCAGGCTGGGCCCTCCCAGGGCGGGCAGGGATCTCTGCCGGATAAAGTGCTTCTAATTAGGCAGCGTGTCCCACAGCCGCCCGCGGCAGCCCCACGGCGGGGGCACGCGATGCTCCCACGGACATGGGGGACGAGGGCTGCAAAGAGCCCCAAAATCCTGCTGCAGCGGGGGGTCTCGGGCAGCGGTCCCCTCCTCCCCGCCACCCTGGGGGGCACCCAGCGGGGAGGGTGCAGCCCAAGGAGACACGGGGCGAGCTGCGGAGCCAACGTGGTTTCTCCTCCTTGCTGACTTTCCTACCATCGCCCTCTCTGCAAGAAATTCCACAGGCACCTGCCAAAGCCCGCAGGTCCCACACCCTGACCCCGGGCAAACAGGGGCCCCTGCGCGGCTGGCCTGTTGTGGGACAGCAGAGAAGAGGGGACTGCCGAGCACGCCAGCCCCGCGGTCTCTGCACCGGGACAGAGCACCTAACTCCTCAGCTGTGCTGGGAATCCCAGCCCCGGGACACGCGCAGCTTTAGGGAAAAGCCCAAACACGGCAACGGGGTGTCACACACAGCTGGAGCCCGGGGCAGAGCCAGGAAGCCGCCGGCACAGGACACCGATCCCTGTCCCCTGGGGACTCGGCCGGACGGCAGGCAGCCCTGGGGATGCTCGCGAGGCCAGAGCCCGGGGAGACGCGGGACGGAAGCAAGGGGACAAGCGGAAAGGGCAGGTGGGGCCGGGAGCCGGCGCTGCGGCCAGCAACCGGGGCGGGAAGCTCGTGTCAGAAACGACGGGCTCGCTGGCCGGTGCCGTCAGCCCAGGTGCTCCCACGGGCACAGCCCCTGCCAGGAAAGGTGGTGTCAATGGGATTTTTTTTGGCTTGTTAGTTATTTGGGTTTTTATTTTTCAGACTTCCTCACCCCACGGAGTAAATGAGTCAAGGGGCAGCTCACCGTGCCGAGGCTCACCAGCGCGGCTCTGGCTCTCGCATCCGACACAAACCCTCCTGCCCGCTCCCCCACGTGTGCTCCCAGCTTTCCACCAAGTTGCCTCCCAGCCAGACCAGTATCCCCATCCCAGCCCATCACAGGGGCACAGATGCCGGCGCCAACACGGGGACGTGCGGGGACGTGCCCTGGGCGGGCGGCAGGGAGGATGCCCCATTAGTGGGTGGTACCGACTTTGCCACATTAAAGCGTTCCTCAAACTAAAGCACGAAGGGCTCCGGGTAGGAGTGAATCACTGGAACCACATTGTGTTCCTGTTCAGCCCCGGTGGAAACGCTCATCCGAAGTGAACCAGTCACCTTCCAAAATAAACCGCACCGCCGGGACCGTGCTCACCTGGGCAAGAGCCATGAACTTGGCATGGTCCGATGGGTGAACTTCAAAGCCATTGGTAACCCCCTCCCCAAAGCTCCTCGTGGGAACACGCCCAGCACCTCACCCTCGGAGTGCTGAGCCCCCAAACTGCCCAGACAAGTCAAGACCCCCACGGTGTGAGGGGAACCCATGGGGCTGGGCCCTGCCTTGCCCAGCACATCCTGCAGCTCTGTCCTCATCCTGGGGGCTGCATCCTGCCCCAGGGGCCCCATCCTGCCCTGATCCCCATCTCCTGCCCCGGGGGCTCCATCCTGCCCCAGTCCCTGTGTCCTGCCCCTGGTCCCTCGGTCCTTCCCCAGGGCTCCATCCTGCCCCGGTCCCCGTGTCCTGTCCTGCCTGGGGGCTCCATCCTGCCCCGGTCCCTGCATCCTGCCCGGGGGCTCCATCCCCTGCCCCGGGGGCTCCATTCTGCCCCGGTCCCTGTGTCCTGCCCGGGGGCTCCGTGTCCTGCCCCGGGGGCTCCA
>VXBL01007579.1:14170-53301 GCA_013400195.1 Aramus guarauna
CCGCCGCCCCGCCCCCCCGCGGCGGAGCCGGTGCCCGGACCCCGTCCTGGGTGCTGGGCACGTCCCGGGGGCGGCCGGCGGGGGTTTGGCACAGAACGAGCTTCTTGCAGGCGGCGCTGGGCTGGGGTGGCTGCCAAGACCGGCAGAAACGGGAACCTTTCACCCACCTGAAATATTTACAGCGCGATAAATGACCTGAGCTGCTGGGAGCTTTAACCCGCTGCGGGGGGTTGTACGGCACAACAAGCGCCCGCGATGGCACCGGCCCGGCTTGCCCTCTCGAACCGCTTCTCCGCGGGGGGTGCCGCCGGGGGAACGGCAGAAGCCGGTTGCCCGGGCCGGGTCGGTGTCAGCCCGCGGGGAGCTGCCGCCCCCTCCTCTCCCCGTTCGCGCGAAGCCCGGCCCGCCCTGTCCCTCGGCGGCGCCCGTAGCGGGGCCGGAAGCGTTGCCATGGCGCCGGGCGGCGGGCGATGGNCGCTGGCGGCGGAGCTGCGGGAGCTGAGGCGGGGCCGCGGGCAGGAGGCCGCGGGGATGCGGCAGCGGAGCGAGGAGCTGCGAGCCGGCCGGGAGGAGCGGAGGAGGAAGGTGAGGGGAGCGGCGGGGGCTTCCCGCAGCCCCGGGAGAGGCCTCGGAGCCCGGGGTCCGTTCCTCAGCTCGGCCCGTTTGAGCTCTCGTTGCGCTTAGTCCTGGGGAGGGTTTGGTGCCTCGAGTTCTTCTGCGGTCTGACTTAATCCTGCTCCGGTGGTTCCAGGTTGCTGAGCAGCTGCTGTACGAGCACTGGAAGAAGAACAACGCTGAGCTCCGGGAGGTGATGTTACTTTCTTTTTAGTCCCCGTCGCCTTGCATTTATCAAAAACCGGTTTTTAACTCGAAAGTCATCACGTATCTATGCTGCCACGCATCTTTAGTCACAGCAGTTGTCCTGAGTTCTGATAAGCGAAAGGCAAAGAAGAAAAGGGCTTCGCTGCGTAAGAGGTCCTCTCAAAGCCGGTATTTTTCAAAACCGGTCAGAAATCTAACACCGAGAGCACGTTTTCAGTGCCTATGATGTAAATATCTCAGGTGCTTTTTAAAGCTGTACCTGCCGTGTCTGTGGCGCTTCCTTATTCTTTATTCCACCCACCTGCTGCTCTGGCCCCCGCAGCTCTGGTTTCAGCGTCACTGTAGCATCTCCCAGAACTGGCCCCTGACATTGACACCGGACGAGCCCACCTTTGCAGAGGCAGATCCTGCTGGGCCAGGTGCTGCTCCAGAGAGTGCGGCAGATCCTGGGAACAGGAGAGCCTCTGGCACATCTCTTGGTGTTTGCAGGTGGAGTCGGAGCTGCACAGGAAGCACGTGCTGGAGGCTTGGGGTGATCAGCTAACGCAAAAAAACAAGGTATGCTGGTGTGGTCCCGGTGTTCCGGCTCGCTAGGGCACACTCCCGAAACACGTGAGCAGGGGCAGGCGTGACACCGTGTGCCTTTGGACCCAGCTGGCAGATAGCTTGCCTTCCTGTACGGACACAGCTCGGATGTGGAAGGAATAGGAGTTGGCTCTTTGTTTTTCCTCACAGCAGCCCTGAAACAAATAATGACTGAGGTCACTGTGCTCGTTCCCATAGCGATGGGGAGTTCTGGTGTCTGCAGGAGGGGTGCTTTTAACAAAGCCGTCATTCCTGTCCAACAAGTACATACTATCGTCTCCTAGAAAATCCCATGCTAACTAACAGCAAACTGCAGTGCAGAGAGCTCAGTATTTGAAAACACATGTACTAGATATGGGAATACAGTGATTTTGATGTGAAAGAATAATAAAGGCCTTCAAACACAGATTTCAGACTTAACTGAAACAATAATCTAGGTTGTAATAGGAAAATGTGAGTGTGTTTGTGAGACCGCTTGTGCTTAGTTAGCATCAGACCTGTGCAGGGTCCTGCGAAGGAGGTGTGGGGACTCAAACCGTTTTCAGGCAGTAGTCAGCAGAGAGTTTTGCTTGGTCCTTGTGTCCCTTCCTAGCGTATTTTGTTCCGTATTTCCCCAATACCTGTCAGCTTGCAGGAGTTTGATTTGTGGATTTCCTGAGCCAGAGGCTGTTTCTTTGCGTTAGCCTAACCTTAAATGCCATGTTTTCTTTTGGCTCGGAAAGCAAGAAGCAGCTGAACTTGAAGAGAAAAAACGTTATGAAAACGAATATGAAGTCGCACGAAGGGAAGCACTGGAAAGAATGAGACAAGAGGAAGAGAAGCGTCAGCTGGAAGAGAAGAAGCAAGCGGAGACGTTGCTTCAACAAATAGAAGAACTAAAGTTGCAGGAGACAGAGGTAATCTTTAGTTTCTCCTCATTTGAAAAGGAAATTAATTGTTTCACTTGCAATACAGCAACACTGACCTGACCTCTTCCCTCCAGGATTCCACCAGATTAAATCTGGAACCAAGTTAGCTGGGACGTGATTTCTGTTAGTAGCGTAGACCTCTCGGTGTATTAACTGAGTACTGGTAGCTTTTGTTTGCTCCTCTTGAAATGCGAGCACCCTTTCGTGCTGCACCAGACAAGAAGAAGATTTGTAGAAACTTCTAAGTGTGACAGGTTTGGGTCAAAGGCTTTGTCAGCTGGAGCTCCTCACGTTGTCTCGTGCCGTGAGCCACTGACACACGATTTAAATTCCTGTGGAATATTTACTGCAATGAGGATTTTGACTGTTTGCAGAGGAGCAGAACAGGATACAAACTCTGGTACAAAGGCTCTCTCTGGGGTGTCCTAGCTCTCTGATGTACTCTTTCATGGTGGTTGTTTCCTTTTAGGCAAAAAAGCTGAAAAAAGAACAAGAGAATTTATTAAAGCAGCAGTGGGAGCTGGAGAACTTGGAAGAAGAAAGGAAACAAATGGAAGAGCACCGGAAGAAGAGAGAGCTTGGGTATGAGATCAAGCATAGCTTGATTCAGCAGGGCTGGGATAGAATCTGTTCCTATGTCTGCGTACTTGTGGCACGAGGAGGTATTTCAGATGGCAGCGGTGGGTTGTAAATATTTGGTTTTTTTCGGTGGAAGCGCCCAGAACAGCCAATGAGCAAACACATGTGTGTCATGACTTCTTTTTGCTCATGTTAGCAGTAGCAGGTCCCTCTGTTGCCTGTGAGTTCCGTTGTCACAGACGGACCTTCTTGAATGCTGGCATGTAACAACATCAGGCTTTAGAGTCAGTTTGAATGTTTTCTTTTTTCTCCTTCAGTCGCTTTTTGAGGCATCAGTGTAATGCCCAGTTAAAGAGACGAGCCCAGCAGATACAAGAGGAGCTGGTAAGAGAAAGTACCCCTCGATTTATACCTTCTAGATGCCGTGTGCTGAAGAAACTTGTTCTGTGTGGTTCATTTATGCGTCTGCCTCTGATGCCTACAGCTAATTAGCTAGGAAGCCCCTTTCAGCTTGTGAACAGGGCTGGAGCAAAAAGATGATGGAGAAGGCGGCAGACTGAGTGTCTTGCTGAGCACACCCCAACACTGCCACCAATAATTGTAGCGAGTAGCCCTGCACACAGTCTGGAAGCCTGTTGGATAGTTGTTACTAATCTTCTGACTTTTCTCAAGGAGACGGACAGGCAAATCTTACTAGCCCTCCTGGAGAAAGAAGATGAGGATCAGCGCCGCCAGTCCGTGCGACGAGAACGAGCTGTTGCAGATGTTGCCTGGATGAAACACGTCATTGAGGAACAGCTCCAGTTAGAAAAGGAGAGGGAGGCAGAGCTGCAGACTATTTTTAGGTGAGTCTACTCTGCTCTGAACGTCATCGAAAGAGACTGTATGTGCTGAATGTTCCTGCCTGGTTGGAATTCCCGCTCATTACATAGGCTTTGAAAGCAGATGTGAGAAAGTGGTGTCTGGTTGGCCCTGCCATAGGAGTGAGCTTTGCCCCTTCGTTCCGAGTGCCGAGCACTGCGCTAGGCAGTCAGCCTGCCAGGGCAGACAGGCCCGCAGCTTTTCTGCCAGGACAGAATCAAAACCTGAGGCTGTTTTTTCAGTTGCTTCAGCCCAACACCTAGTCCATCATTTCTGTTATGTTAGCTCTAATGCAACAGCTTTAACAAAAAAGGTAGTAACGTAGAGACAGCAAGAATTAGTTTTGAGCTGTAGGTACTTTGTAACCAACTCTCAATGATTCTTCTCTACTGATGTGGAGGGGTTTAGTTCAAGTGAGCCCAAAAGCTGCAAACTGTCTCCTTCAGTAGCTAGGAGCTTGTAGATAAAAGCTGCCTCAGGTTCAACGTGTGCTCTCCCCAGCTCAGAGAGCACCTTCGCTGCTGACAGGACAGCACACACTCCGTCAGTCAAGATTTGGTTAAAAGTTTTGTTGCCAAGGGAGATCGGAGCAGCAGAGAAGTGTGAAGAGAAACCTGGGTGCTCCTCCGAAGCACAGGGTAGCTCATCTGTGCCCACAGAGTATATATACTTGGTTTTTAACTGTAAGTAGTAACCTTAGAGATAATTCTTCCTCTCTCCTTTAGAGAAGAAGCTAAAAAAATGTGGGAAAAGAGGGAAGAAGAATGGGAAAGGGAGAAGAAGGCCAGAGATCGCCTGATGAACGAGGTGATGACCTCTTGGTTCGAAGAAGCCAGCTGTTACCCCTCCACCCTCCCAAGGGTTACAGCACCCAGGGCAGAGGTTTTCTGCTTGTCAGCTACATTTTCCGAGAGCTGTTTAACCATCTGCACTGAGATTTCCCCAGTTCTGCTTCTAAGCCTCGTCCCTTTCTTGACTTATCTTCTCCCTTCATCCTCTCACTTCACAAAGGTCCTGGCAGGCAGGCAGCGCCAGATCCAAGAGAAGATGGAGTTGAACAGGCGGGCCCAAGAAGAGTCTATAAAGTATCGAGAGCAGCTGATTAAAGACCTTGAAGAGGCAAAAGAACTGACTAGGCGAGAGAAGGAGCAGGAGGAGGAACTGAAGGCAGCCCACAGACAGGAGCTGGAAGCGCAGGTACACTCCGCTTCTCAGATACACGCCCAGTCGTGCCCGATCTTACCCTAACAGCCCGTCTTCTCCGTGCCCAGCTGACAGAACGCCGCTTGCGAGACCAGGAGGAGCAGCAGCGCCAGAGAGAGGAGGAGGAAGAGGCACGATCAGCTCGGCAGCGCTGCGAGGAGCTGGTGCGGCAGGAGGCCAGGCGCATGGCTGAGCAGGGCTATCGCAGCAGGGTAGGTGGCCGCAGTTACAGGTAGCCCTGATGCGCGAGCCCAGCGGGGAGGGCGACGGCATCACGCAAGAATTGCCATTTCTGATCTCCACCGTAGCTGCCACCCAGCACCAGGGCCCATTCCTTCCCCTGGTGCTATTCTAACAGAGGTCCACAGTTTTCTCTCATAAATGGCTTTTCTCTTGATGATACTGATACTTTAGGTCCCAATTTTAAAATACTTTTTGAGGCAGACTTACTGCTACTGCCTCAAATGTTATTCTAATTATTCTTAGCTGCTCAATGCCCTTCTGTCTTCTGTCGTGCTTTGCCCAGCTCTAAACACAAAGCTGAATTTGAGTAACCCTACCTAACCCACCCGCCCAGCAGATTAGTTTCATACTGAAAACGCCGAGCTGCTGTGCAGTCACTCACCTCTGTGACTCTAGTAAGGGTGAGCTCTCTTACTAGACAGCAGCTACAGCAGCCAGAGAAAGGTGGAAGGAGGAGTTCCTGCCTTAGAGTACAAACTCTGAACCGCTACCAATGCCTTTCTCGGCACACGTTCTGCACTCTCCACGGTAGCTTTGCACACTGAATAGCACGGGCGCGGAAGGTTAATCCTGGAGCCCATGAAGCAGTTACCATCCTTGTTTTGACCCTGTAGCTCTACAGTTCCCCAAAAGCAGCATGGACCTGAGGATCCCTGTCCTTTGCACCTGAGGAATGAGCACTGCATGCAGCTGCAGCCTACAGAAAGAAAACTGAAGAATCAAGGAACTCCTGAAATAATGGGGGCTTTGGAGTAGCCTACAATGGATGCCAAGACTCAACACAGTAGAAGTGAGATTTCTGGAACTATTTAGCTGTGGACCAGGAACTGTAAGTGACCACATGCTGCGTTTGCGGTTGAAGTGTCAGACTGCACAGAGCACGAGGAGCGCATCCAAAGATGGGTGTCCTGTCAGCACCGTGGGCTTTACTCAACTGGAAAAACCTTTTCCAAGATCTTTCTGTACAGAACCGGCAAATAACCCCAAATTTCACACACTGAAAGGGTTTTAGCATTTTATAGTAATACTGTAAACAAAAGATTAAGTCAAAATATTGTACAGACAGAATGACACTGATAAATACAAGGTTTGGAAAAAGGCAAAAAAAAAGAGTTCTTTCCTATGCAGCATTTTGTAAAGAAAGAGCAAGTTTGTTTACAGGGGAAAAAGAGGAAATCTAGTCATAAAAGAACAAACCACCTTTGTTATTTCCGGTATTCTCACTCCCCCGACCCGCAGTGCTGTATAATGAGGCTAATTGATTTAGGAGCCTTTAGTTCCACTGTTGGCTTTGAACTGCTCCACCCGTCTGTGGGAAGAGCTGAGGGAGCACAGCAGCACGTGTCGGAGAAGTGCCCATCTTGCACGACTGTCACCGCGGTTCCAGAGCGATGACGCAGTGCGACCATAACCAACCTACAACAAACGTGTTCCCAGCTGGGGGAAGGGACCAGAAATGCTGTTTAAGTGACAGGATGGGAAATCAATTACGGGTTGGCCGTGTTCTTAGAGCTAAACCAAGCTAAATAGTTTATTTTAGAAAATCTGGAGCTAGCGTAGCTGGAATGAGGGCTTGCAGTTATCCATGGGCCCCTTTTTGTTTTGGTACAGAGGCAAGTTTAAACAACTGGTAAGTTACAACGTAACTCAGTATTATCCTGCTTTGGGAACTGGGCAAGATATGTTAAAGAAAGCATACAATGGTGTCCTGAGATTCAAATATACCATCTGCTGCCTTTCAGTGATGCCAATTTAAGAAAAAGTCCCTAGAAGATTATCCATGTATTTAATTGCCAGTAGCATAATTCTGAAGTAGGTTTTAGAAATGTTTTCTGCAGTTCTAATCTCAGCCTGTCTACATTCCCATGAGTTTAGAGACAGTTCTGGGATTCAGAAGTGCAGAAAAGAAATTAAAAACCCTGCAATGAAGAACATTACGGGATTGTCCTCTACTCTCTCCCTTCCTTCCCTCAAACTTGCACTACTTTAAAAAGGGAGGTAATTACAACACACAAGAATCCGACAGTGTTCTGGCACTTAGTGCTTATTTATACATACAGACACACTATGATTTGAACAGGAACCAACCCCTGAACTTTAGTTCGCTCGTTCTCCTAAACATGGCCATTTTTCACCAGAAAGCCTTGAAGGGTGTGTGGTTTTGGCAGGCGGCACGCTGCAGACCTGTTTGTGGAACAGCAGATCACCGGTTCTGTGAAAACTGTCTAAATGTACACATCAGCTGAACTGCCACGGCCGGCTCCTTGGAAATGACAATGCGCTTCCAAAAGGACAGAGGCAGAGGCAAAAAGTGGTGATTCCCCCACCCCCCCTGGAATTTAGACTCCCAAAACACTCTAGTTTTTGAAATCATGGACTGACACAGTTTTGGAAGTTTCATGAACTGTTGTGAATGGCAAAACCTGAAACACACACTGACATTGTCACCCACCTACCTTTCTGAGAGGCAGCCTAGCGTGGGTTACTCCACACATAGCTTGTAACATTTTGGAAGATTTGCATAAAACTAGAAGTAAGCAATCTTTTCACATTTGGATATGTTGAGGTACAGAGGTTATATGCTATGGCAGACACAGCTGCTTTTGCACTGGCACTCTTCTAACTTCCTTTTTTTTTTTTTCTTTTTTTTTTAATTACCGCAGAAATCTTTAGTGAAATTGCATCGAGTTACTGAGCAATGCTGCTGCAAACAAGACGGTGCCTTGGAGATGACAGTAAAATTCTGTAGAAAACTTAAGAATGAATTATTAAATCAGAAACAAAGGATAATATTTTAACCACTAATGCCCTAAAGTAACATCAAACATAGATATTAATGGCATAGTGACAACTAAAAGAAGTAACTATTACATTTCAAATTCCTTCCAAAACAGATAAAGTGACAAAGACCTTGTATAGTCACATGTAATAAGCTCGGATGCCCACAACTACTATTGTTTTAGCAGACTAAAAACATATTATTGCACAACAGTCGATATGGGAACAGATAATATTCGGCTTGTACTCCGTTACCGGGAGTACAGCCTTCTTCCTGCTGGGTGGCAGTTACGGTCCTGGAGCCGTCAGAGCCTGCGTCGCTGCAGATTGCTCAGTCGGCGACATCATGGCACACGCGGCTCCAGGATGGATGGAGCAGAGGCCAGATTCTGCCCTCCGATAGGAGCAGCTGACTTCAGCGGGAGGTTTGCAAGCAGTATCTGAAAGCAGAACGTGGCCCCAAGGAAACATCTAGCAAGAGCTTGATAACAATGCTGGTACGTGATATTGGCTCAACAGCTATTTGCAACATGCTATTATCTGTAACTACACTGGCAACACAGGCACAAAATAAGGCAGTGGGTTAAATTAATCATAAAATTGTTAGAAAACATGCAAAAATAATACTGAGTTTTTAAAAAAAAGTTTCTTGCCCCTTTAGTTTTTCCTCATAAAAATTTGAATAGTTCCACACCTATATTTGAAATCCAACCTTTAAAAAACAAGCCTAAAAAGCCAAGTGTGACTCAGTTGTTGTTCTCTTTGGTTGTGATGGTAACCAGCT
Organism: Aramus guarauna; assembly: GCA_013400195.1. Classification (NCBI taxonomy): domain Eukaryota; kingdom Metazoa; phylum Chordata; class Aves; order Gruiformes; family Aramidae; genus Aramus; species Aramus guarauna. The sequence goes on from VXBL01007579.1 coordinate 22,934, forward strand.
GTTTAGCAGCCTTGGCAATGTCGTAGGCGCACTGGATAACTTGCTGCGTGACCAGCTGGATGTCTGTCGTAGGGCACGTCTCCACGGGTAGGGTTTTTTTGCACTCGGATTGGAGTCTGTAGGCACTAGATGTCAGCAGACGCAAAGAAGTCCTTACCAGTTCAGATTTGGGTTTCTGGGAAAGGAAAGAAGAAGTTGAACTAAGAAGGAACAACAAAACCGTTTCAGGATCACTTTTAATTAGCCGACAGTGATTCACAAGTGTTCTTTTGTACAGGCCATCTGCTGCCAGGGCCCTGCTTTCTGCACAGACATGGGGTAGAAACAAGTTCCTGGAATTTCTCTTCTCTCATCTCAGGGAGATTTCAAACTGCTGCCAGGCAGCACACAGGGAATACTGCTTCATCCTCCCATTTAGAAAGTTACTCATACACTTTTTCTGCTACCCAGCCCGCGTCCTGGCTGACATCAGGGTACAGCGTGTACAAGACAAGCAGGTCAGGTGGGCACAACAGATTTCCCTGGCAGTTTTAGAGAGGTAGGTAAGACTTTACAAAATCCTCATCGTGGGGACTTTACTCCCTAAATTTGCTGTGAAGAAACAGATGACTTTGGTAGATGCATAACATCTAAATATATCTGCAAGTAAGAATTTCAGGCAACGGCACTCAAATGGCAACTTGGGGGTGAGTCTAGCGAAATTCCCATATAACCACGACTCCTCAAGCTAGATGCCAGTAGCCTCCAGTTTTAGAGGAGCTGCATGCAATTCTTAAAGTTTTAAGTTCAAGAGTAAAATTAAAGGCCTGGATTCACAAATTAGCCCTTCCCAATCAGCATGCTAATAAATACAAAGCTGCAAGATTTGACAAAAACACCTAGTCATTTCTCCCCACCTTTGACTTTTGGTTTTCATGGACTGAAGGGAAATCTACTAACGAGGAATGAGGCCAAAAACATTTTAATGGTGGAAGGTACTTACTTTTGGGAACAAAGCTGCCATTTCTGTTACTGCCACATGTATTCTCTCGGAGCATGGTATATAGCTGCAAAAAGATGCAATGTATTATTCATTACGTAAAGACTCCCTTTCCTCTTCAATTTCACTAGTCAGTGGCTATTATTCTAAAAACTGAGTAACAAAAATATTCTGAAAGTATCTTTGTAGGCTGCACTGAAGGCAATGAAAGAAGCTAGTGCAACACACTGTACCGTGACTCCTACTGTCTCCTCAGCATTCCCCAGCACACTGCAGCCCAAGTTTGTATATAACTGTGCAATTGCAGAAAAAGCAAGAACTTCACCAACAGTACAAAAATTCTTAAGTTTTCATTATGCTTCGATCAAAGCTGGTTTGAAGGAATAGCTGTCCACACCTATTATACCAAATGCTGTCAGAAAAAGTCTCAATTTGTATGCAATTATGGAAACATGCTTATGACTATTAACTGCACATTAATTCATACGCTTGCATTTCCTAACCTCCCCCCCGCCAAACTATTCAAATGTTAGAATTTGTCCCCAAATTATACAGAAAATCGCTCAGCTTGTGCGTACACCAAACAGAACAATGACATATTATTGTTACACGTAAGAGAGCATGCCCAAGCAAACTGGTTCATGTAAGTCAGGCAGAAAATAAAGTAAGATTCTGCAGTTTGAAAATACTTAACCAGAATCTGGTGACACAGACATGCTTTGGAAAAAAAGCAACTTTTTTTTTCCTCAGTGCAGTGTTGACTATCACAAGCAGATTAAAAAAACACTTTTGTACATGGGATCTGAGGAAGTTTAGCTTGCTGCCATTTTAAGGAAATCTCTATCCATTTGTTTTGAAAGAGCTCTTTCTGCATAAGCCAAGAGACTGTAAAACCAGTCTACCAAAAGTTTAAAAATTGCTAAGGATCTAAGCAGCTAAAAATAATGAGTAATTTCTGAAGAAAAGTTTAAAAAAACAAACAAAAAACTCTCCACCAAAGGTGTTTCAAGTGATTTTATGTTTCAGAGTTGAATTTTGGCCATCCAAATTCTTAAAAATAATTTAAGAGTCAAGTGTTGATATTTATAGGACTGTCTTGTCTACACCTCTACAACAATGCAGTTTTTCTGCACTTCTTTTCCATGTGTAAGTTACAAAGTAGAGGCCTTTAAAAAAACCCCACTTTGTAGCTAAGTTAGCAAAATACAGTAAACCCAAAAAATTGTATTCAAAACACATCAAGACCTAAAGCCTGACCTCCTAAGGCTTTTAACCCATCGGCTCTCAGCTCAATGCCGAGCGATCTCTGTAACAACCATGTGCCTCTCTGGCTCAGCAGCCTGGCTGGAAGCTTTAGTTTGTCACACAGACGGGTGCTGAGGACACACCTTGATTCCAAGGAGATTTATTTCCATCCCTGCATCAGTTCATTATCAGCTGAAGCCAGTAATGCAGCACTATGCACAGATTTCCCCTTTTTAATTTCACAAACTAGAAGGTTAGACACCTGAGAATGGGGTATACCGAACTGCCAGTAGAGAATTCAGACCTTGCTCTTTTGGTAAAGTTTAACTAAAGGTAAAACATCACATGAAGGTAACTTAAGAACACCAAGATGCCTTCTCAGATTAATTTATACACAGTAAACAGACACGCACAATTCTCATACAGCAGCTTACAGATACATGCATTTTCAGGCTACCAACTACTTTCACAATGTGTGAGTTTTAGGCTAATTATTCAGTAATTCTGTTGAGTTATTAGCTAATAAAAGGCAGATTCCATTAGTCCTCATAGATTTCACTTCTGACTTATTTACCAAATTAAAATTAGTTTGTTCAAAACAGATCTTTAAACTATTTACCATAAGCTGCTGTGAAGCGCTGTGTTAGCGTGGTCTGTCAAAAGTCTAATTTCAAAAGACTTGATTTATGTTTCAAAGACTCAGCGTAAGTTAGTCAACATGATTCAATCTTAAGCAAGAGACTCTCAAAAAATCACAAAGCAACAGCATTCAAGAAAAATACTCAGCATCAGTAGATTATGGTAGATCACTGCCCTTTCAAGCAAAAAAAAACAACCCCAAACACCCAGACAACAAAAAACCAACATCCCCCAGTCATTATTTATGCAGTGATCTTGCAATACCAAAGGTGCAAAAATAGGTCACTTGCAAATGCACTGAGAAAGAAGCAACACACGGGGGTCATCTTGGCAATGCAGGAAAACTGCTTTACAAAGGAATGTTTCCGTATGTCTCAAGTCACATGAGTTCTTGCAAATAAACTCAAAGTGGAGAAAAGTCTTCCAAGTTCACTGTAATTTCCATTCTGCTATTGAGTTAACAATTAATTTGCTCCCTGTAAGCCACACTGAACAGCACCTTACCTCATAAAAAAGCTAGTGTGCTGATTAAACCCTTCACTAACAAGGCACAGAAAGCCCTATGAGTAACCTGAATGAAAGAGAATAAGATTAAGGACACCTATTTCATAATACGTTCTTAGGTTAGCTGCAAAGTGTACAGTGTGTCTTGGAGGAATGGCTTTATTTTATAGTCTAAATACTCACTGTAAGCTCATGAAATAAGCTGACATATTTTTTGAGTTTACACACATTCCAGTAAGGCATCAGGAAGATATTCAAGCAGTGACGGCTCGGAAAACAGAATCCATCATTAGCAGTAACTTGTGGTAACCTTTTCCTCTAATCCCAGTATTTGTCACTGGCAATAACACCTGAGTTAGAACTTGGGAAGTTCTGTTTTAAAGAACATTTAAGTGAGATGTTCTTTTTAAGTTTAAAAAAGAACATCTCACTTAAATTTCATGTTTATTTTAGGCACTAATAAATAATATTTTGGTCTGGTTGGAAGATACTATATAAACACACTTTTTTTTTTCCTTGATTCAAGGTACAAATGACCTCATTTGACATGCCAGCTGTATAAACAGTGGGGGCCTAAGCTGTCACGTGTGAACATTGCATGTTGGGAACCATGAAGCTTCTGCTACTTTTGCAACAGTGCACAGAAGCAGCAACCACGTGTTGTGCTGTTAGTTGTGATAATTTATCTCAATGGACCATCAGCAGAACAGACACAGGAGAATCTCTTAAACTGGAGACAGTTATAGTTGCAGCCTGTGATTCTGTTCCCCATTAAATCAATACTGGGAGCTTCAACTGAACAGGCAGCATCATGGGCTTGTAACACTCTGTACGAGCTATCTGCAGTTTGTCATCCGCAGCATTTCATGCATAGCCTTCAACGACCCCTGTGCAGATGGTGCGTGAGGGAAAGAGGCAGCAGAGAGAAAGAGAAAGGACACTGTGCCTGGGAGGCAGGGACAGAGGCCAGAGTACCAGGAGGCAGGACCAGGCTGCGGGATGGTCAGAGGCTGCAGGGCGGCTCTCTCAGCCCAGGGAACCAGCGTGCTGAAGCAGCCGAGGCTATGTCTGAGCTTCAGCATGCCCGCACGCTCTAATGGTCTACTTGGCCAGTTGAGTACAGGAAAAGGAACGGAAGAAAGCGAGGGAAAAAAAGGAAGAAGGTGTTTCATTAATAGATCATATTCTTGCATAATTTTATTACTCTGCAATTATCTATGCACCAAATGATTTTTACCTACAACATTCCCAGCACTGGCTTAAGAAGACGTATTATTACACCCCTAAGTATCCCATTTTGTTAAGGAAGCAGGAAGGGAATGGTGGAACAAGCCTACTCCATCTCCTGCACGTCCCAGGCCGCGCAGTTCTCAACCCACTGAGACAAAGCCAGGGAATAGGAAAACAAAGAACAGTAGCTTCATAGCTCAGTGTTTTGCAAGATTATACTTGTTTAAGCACTTGGCAAACACCCCACTCCACACATGGTACAGAAGAAAGAACAAAAAAAGAACATAACAGGTTGCTTAAAAATCTATTCAATTTAAGAGGGAAAGCTAGGTATGCTGCATTGTTTCCTTCAATGATTTTTTAAAAAATAATTCGAATACTGTAAATTGTGATAGATATAAACCCCAAACTCATTTAAAGCTTCTCTTTCTGTTGCTTCTCTGTGAGAAACAAGCAACAAGGGATCACAGTGGAAAAGGTTACGACAAGGGCAATGAGCTCAGCACAAACACGTTAGAACTCGCCATTCAGCGCGAGAAGGAGAGGCCACGCGCTGTCCCTTCTAAAAATAGAAAAGCACAAGGAGGAAAAAAAAAAAAACCCACAGAACAAAAGTGGCCCCATTGTTGCGCACTTTTCTCAGCAAGGCAGGAAGCGAGGGCTTAACATAAATCAGCAGCCGCTTCTCACAGGCAAAGATGGGTGTGCAGAACTTGGGCCGGGAGGCAGAACGGAAGACCTGCCAGGCTGCAAGTTCCGATTTTCTGCAGACCAAAGGTGTTCCAGACATAAAACATGTTCATACCTGGGAAGACGTAACTCTTATTTACAGTCTTCTAAGAGAGCTGTGCAGGAGCACCACCTGATGATCAGTCACAGGCAGTGTCACTTTTACTCACTCGTGGCTATTCGGATAATTAATTGTTCAGTTGGGCCAGAAGCTCCCCGAGGGAGCTGAAGCTGTGTGCGACCTGATGCGGTGATGAACACTGTCCTGCTTACCCAGCTATGTTCGTATCTAAACCAATAGCTCAAAATAGCTTTTGCTGGTACGTTATCTGTACTATTATTCCAGTAGGAAAGCCAAATTCTCTCTGCCTTTGCAAATTTTTCCTGAAACCAGACATGGTGTTACTGTCACACTTCTGTGGGGTGTCCCTACCTAAGGACACAGAGGTCTGACTATCCAAGAGAAACTTACACCAAGTTCTCTGCAACAAATTTGATTTATATCTGAACCAACATTCATTCTGCAGCAGGACTTCACAAGCGCTTTGCTCCCCAGCGCTCCCCATCCCCGTACCAGTTCTGGGCAGGGAAGGCCGGTGGCAGGCAGCAGCCAGAATCCACTCGCAGGGGGCTGCGCCAGATTTTTGGACAGGAGTGTGTGTTCCCACTGCCTGTGCCAATCACTCATCCCCGCTCTCACTAGGTCCAGTACACCAGGACACACCACGGACCTACACGCTTTGTAGGTGCGCAATCAGCATCTCCGGCGTGAACATGGGGGTGGTGGCGGTACTTCTGAAAATGCTGAAGAATTTTCTTCATTTTCTCACAAACTCCGCAGCTTTTCCGGCACCCACACCTTACCTGTCATGCTTGTTCTCTTGCGCTGCTCGCAGCAGCTCCTGAATGTTCTTAGTGATCTGCTCAGTTTTCCGAATCACATCTTCTGTACTGGGCAAACTGGAGCTGGGGGCTGTGTCGGCATCTTCAGGGATGGATCCCTCCCCCTGCCAAATCATACTCCTTTGCCGGCCCTTCCTGCCTGACCTGCAAAGGAACAAAGCAGAGGTCGGCCCTGTGGGACAGAAGTGGCTGTTCACACAACTCCCCTTAGCTCCACATCACCGCACCGTTAACTTCGCATCACCGTGCCATTAGCTCTGCGTCACAGCACCTACCCCGTCTCCTCCAGCTCCAGGGGGGCAGTGGGGTTATCGTAGTCGCTTTCAGATACACTGCTCTGCTTCTCCAGCTTTGAGGTCTGCAACGAACATAGATTTATTTCAGTGCTGTGCAGGAAAGAAGAGCCCCAAGCTGTGCCAGCGTACCGCAGGCTTGCTCTTGAGCACAACAGCCCCTGACACCAGCCACTACCCTGGAGCCCAGTGCGCCCACCCATCCTGTGCCAGGCTCCTGCTGCCAGCTTGTACCCACAGACACGGGTGCTGAAACAAGAATCGAGGCCCAACACAAGGTGGGAGGCTGAACCAAGTGAGGGAGGCCCATGGCAGAGTAGAGGCCAAATCGAGCATGGGTGTCTGACCACAGAGCAGAGGCTGACCCAGGCATGGAAAGCCCACTGCAGAATGGGAGACCAAAAAGAGGGTTGAGGACCATTGCAATGGGAAAGCCAGAATAAAGACAGGAGACTGGAATGATTGCAGAGTGGAAGCCAAACTGCAGGGGGAAGACCAAAGGGCATGTATGAAGCCGAATCAATGAGACTTGGAGCCCATCACAGACTGGAGGCCAAAACACGTGGGCAAGGATGAAACAGGGAGAGCTGAGGCCCACTGAATACTTGAGACTGCTACAAAGTTGGGAGGCCAAATAAGTGAGAGTTGTGGCCCACAGCAGAGCATAGGATGAAACAAGGGTGGGAGGCCTAACCATCCGGTGTAGAGGGTCACTCTAGAATGGGTGTCAAAAGGAGGGTGGGAGGCCAATTCCAAAGTGGAGGCCGAAACGAGAGCAGGAGGCACACAGGAAGTGGAGGCTGGATGGAGCATCGCAGGCCCACTGCGAAGTGGGAGGCTGATCCCAGAGAGAAGGTTGAATGAAGAGTGGGATACCAAAATGAACTTGGAGGCCAAATCCACAGTGGAGGCAGAAACCAGAGTGAAGGCCCACAGCTGAGTGGGAGGCTGAACTGAGCCTGTGACTCTGAACTCAGAATGGAGGCCCACCCCAGAGGCAGCAGCCAAACCTGAACTGGAGGGCACACAAGGAAAGTGAGGTCAAACGTAGAGTGGGAAGACCATGGCAGAGGGAAGGCCAAAGACAGGGTTAGAGGTTTGAACCAAGCGTGGTAGGCTCACTGCACAGCAGAGACCAGTCTGAGCACAGGAAGGCCCAGTGGCAGCATGCTGCTCCAGAGGCTGGAAGCCATAAAGAGAGCCCAGAGGCTCAGTATTTTCCAGCTCTCCCCTTCATGTGGCATTCCCTGGGGAGATACCAGTGACTGTGCCCACACTGGGAACCAGTGCTGCCCACCCCCTGCCTCTGAGGACATGCACCTCCTCCCAGGTGCGATGGCAGAATGCTCACCACCTCCCACTCCCACACAGACCAGTTCTGCACCTCCCAGTAAAGCATCCAATCCGTGGGCAAGGATGATGTTTGGGTTTTTTTCCTAAACTCCTTTTCAACTTTTTTGTTTGCTTTACCCTCTCAGAGGGCTGCTAACAGCATAAGCATACTTGCACCATAGCAGCTCAAGAGTGCTCTCCCTGCAGATCCGAACATACAGCCCCCTTTCAGCAAGAGAGTAAAAGCAGACTTTCAGATAGCAAGCTAGACTCCCTCCTCTGACCTGGTTTAGCCTTCTTGGCTATTTTATGCCCAGGCAACGCAACATCCTGGAGGTCTATGCTATGAGTACCTACTGTCAGACCAATCGCAAGAGTCTGCAGCTTGAAGCTGCTGAGGCACACTCCCATCCTCAACCAGGCCCCAGGATCACCACACATCTGCCTAGCCTTAAAAATTGCAAAGCTCATCAGAAGTGCCTACTACAGCCCATCCATTTGCCGGTGTGCCGCATCAGTGCCACTCTATGTACAGATCAGCCTCTGCATCAGCTCCTGCCTTAGTCACAGACACTGCTCACGTTATAGGGTCCTTTGCAATCTCCGATGAAGAACGAGCCGTGGAGCCTTACAGATACTCTGAAGTCAGTAAGAGGGAATCTCAAGTGTTAGACTGCAAGGGACATCTTCTATTTGCATCCCTGATCCATACATTTATGACATAATACTTCTACCTCCAGGACAGACCAAAAACGTGACTGGGAATTGGGTTTCATTGGTTAAGACCCAGTACATTTGTTAAGCGCTCATTTAATGGTAAACCCAGTAATTCTTAACTCTGAACACCTGGAGGATGAACGTTTTCCGTCCATTTTAAAGTTACTCTACACAGAAGGAAAAAAACAAGCATTTTTTTAATGCTCACCTCTCAGGATAGCTAGTAAAGATCAACTGTAAAAGCGATACATATTTTGAAGATATGAAGTTATTACATGTAGGGTCTGACCTTTCCCTTCTCCCAGATGTATAGAGGAAAACAATACAATTAGTAGCAAAGCTCTCTGCTATGCTCAGAAATACAAATGACAACAATGAACTACAAGAATAGGATATTACAGAATCAGTAATACAGTACAGAATCAGTGTACAATAAAAGAAACAAACAAAACCTCTGCAAGTTTCTAGTACTACACAGTACTGGTATCAGTTGCAGCCAAACCTAGATTTGCATTTGACCAAGCAGGATATTCCCTTGTATGTTTTTTCATTAGTCCTACTTGCAAATCCAGTATTTTCTTGACTGATATGTCCAAACGCTGTACAGTTAAAATGGAGACACAAGAATTTGAAAAGAAGGTTATCCTGGCAGGAAGAGGCCAGGGTATGATCATTCAACATCTAAACCCGCAGATTTGTTTTTTGAAAAAAATTAGTATTACATAGCAAGATTTGATTAGAGACTCTACAATGCTTGCCCAAGAAACTGAATGAGACAATAACTTCATTATACTAACCACACAGAAAAAGCAGAGCAAAACCAGAGAACTTTTCTTGAAAGATTTTTTCAAGATCAGTTAAGTCTTACAAAGAAATACAAATACTTCTCTCTCAAGTTTACTCTTGGAAAGTCTTGTTTTAACACAGAAGTAAGTATTGAACATGTGGTACAACAAAATGGGTATAAGCTACTCATTTTCTAAGAAATGAAACATAATCATCTAAAACCAGTCCAAAGGACCCTGTATCGATATTTGCTAAGTTAAAGAGGTTTAGTCAGAGCAAGACCTCAAAGTGTAATCAACTCCTGATGATGATGGAGGGTACTTTGTGCAAGCAGTGCAAGCTGGTAGCTCAGGCTGGTCAAACAGCAGTATGAAACCTATGGGTTGCTCGTCTTCAGCATTCGTTAGTCTGTGACATATCAAGCTGTACCTGCTCAGCATCTGTTACTTCAGTCACAGCCTCTTCACAGCCAAAAATGGATGTTGTTCTAGAGCTGAAAATGCAATGTGCTTTTCCCTTCTTTTGAATATGCAACTTACAATTACTTCCAGGATCCCAAATAAAAGTCTAAAAAGAAGCTGTCACAGACAGACCAGTCTATCAAACTGTTTGTCTTGCTAAATGTGTCCCTGTGCAAGGTGGCATTTTATGCTCACTTCTAGCAAATGCATCTGAGTAAGACTAGACTTAAGTATCCCACTACAAAAAGAGAGAACAGTGTTTAAAAAAGTTTAAGAAGCTGGACGAGGTTTCTTCAAATAGCTAATAGCTCACATATGAGGCCACACCAAAGACAGTGTCTTTGGAATAACATAAGCTTACAGAATGCATTTAATGTTTCTTGGTAACGCTGCAATTTTTTTCCCTAGAGTCACTACTGTAGCTAACAAAACCCCTAAGAACAAAGTTTTGTAGATCCTGATGGAAGACCAATATAAGCTTCCTTTATACACTCTTAGTGTCTTTAATCTTGCCCTGAAATCTTGCTAAAAACAATTCCCATGCGCATTCAGACTTTTGCCTATCAATGTCAGCAGAAAGCAGGCCAGCTGACGCTAAATGTATGGGTGGGCAATACGAATGGCTGTCTGGATGCTTCAAGAACTCAGTTCAAACAAACTAAAGAACATCTGTGAGGTAACAGTCAATCAGTACCAACTCAGATTGACACAAACTGACAGCCCCCAAAGAAAGCAGGCTTTAAAGCTAGGATCCAGTGAGCTTCATACGCCTCGTGCAGTGCATTTTAGTCAGTAGGAAAAGTTATGTATTGGCTTATGAAATATCAGTGAGTGCCTGCCAGATTACTTTCCAAACAGCAACCAACTTGTCTTCTGGCTGTTTTCAGTGTTAGGCAGTTGAACAAGTGATCTGGAGTAACTGTGCATGGTGTTAAACGCTACAGATTTTAGCTGTTGTGAAGTTAGAGAGAGGCGAGTATCCACAGCATGTGGCAGAAGAAACCAAAAGTGATGAAATACTGCTTCATGCAAGCATGAAGGCTAATCAGCATGAAAGGGGAGAAGATAGAGGTATGATGGCTTCTAGGGAGATTGCCACCTCCTCCAGGTAAAAGACTGATTGGGAAGGTACTTAACCCTTCTTGTGCTTTCATCCCTTGACCAGGAAAGCGTGGAGGGGAAGGAAGGTAGAGATGAAGAGGAGGTCACAAACGCACTCCTCCCGATCTAAAAATGGGAAAGAGAAAAACACTCGGGAAAACCAAAAACAAAACACAAATAAATTCTTAACTGAAATAAAGGAACATTCTTAAAACCATGGAGATGACAAAGTAAGAATGATTTTGAGAATTTGGCTAAGCCTGAGTGGACTTAATTCTTTCAAAATACAATTGACTCTGTGTTAATTCAAATATTGATATTCCGGAGGTGCTAAATTCCACAGAGAATAAAATACATTCACCATAATACTAAATTAACTAACTCCACATAACAAATTAATGCTTCAGAACCGCTACTTCTATCCAAATTACAAGCCAAATGACCAAAGGCCCTTTACAAAGCACCATCATGTTTTGCAAACACTGCCACATACAAAAGAATTCTAACATTTCTTGCTGCCTTTATGTCAACGTGCCAATGTTTTAAAGGGCTTAATTGTTTATCTGAAAGGAAATACAAGATAGTGCTATCAACAGCGAAACGTATTGAACCAAATCTACAGATGTTAAATGCATGCCTAAAAAATATTGTCCCATATTCCACAGGGCAAACAAAAAATAACTTTAATAAGCACTAGTGTCTGTTGGGTCACTTGTCTAAAGTGTGACCACGTCAGTGCCGAATTCTTGTGGCTAATACAGAACTCCCTCTCCACTATTAGCACATCATACAGGAAAACACTAAACCAGAAGAATTTGTTCAACTAACAGATCTAAACCATCTGCAGCCTCCAGTTCCAAACTCAGAATAACAAATTTGTGGCCTACTGAAAAAGCTAGCTTCACTTTTAATTTTGAAAGGTGGTTCTGAAGTTCCACAAATTGGCACATGCCTGTATATCTCAAGAAAGAAATCCATGAACTTTACCTACCTTCTCAGAATATTATTCCACACACACACACCCCCCACCCCCCCTCCTATTTTTCAAACAGCCACACATTGATATTTGGCATATATGTATTGTGGTTAAAAGAAACAGCTGAGCAGAAGCCAAAACCTCCAGTTTACATATTCCAGAATTGTCATAGCTTTTACTTTTCAAAACATCAAGATCCTGCAGACATGTTAATACAGCAAACATTAACAATTCTGACAGTTCAAATTCACTCTGAAGCAGACAGTTGAGCAGCTTTGGTACAAAAGCATAGTTGGAATAGACAGAAAAGCTGAATGTAAGAAGAAATGCAGAAGCATCAGTAGTTTTACTTACATGTGGAGGGAAAGGCTGCAGTCTTGTTATGCTTTCTTCTGGGTATGTGACCTCTCCCATGGGGAGGTAGGGTTTCTGACCTGATCCAGTCTCATACATGGACATGGGTCTGCTACCCCGTGCAGATGGTCGCCGCTTTAAAGAAGAATTGTTGGTAGGGTCTGTGTACTCAGAACCAGTTTGGACCTGATATATATTGGTTGTGGCCTGTCTTCTGAGGTTGGTATTTTCACTCTGCAGCGTTTGAAGCTGAAAGAAATGTTTAGCAGTGGGACTTTGTTTTTTTTAAGAGCAAGCGTCAAAACCAAACTGACTAAACAATACACGCTTGTCAGCTTTACTAGTAAACCAGCTACTAGTAGCTGAGGTTTGATTTCTTTTTTCAAAATCTACTTGATTTGCGTAGTATAAACATAGAAACATCTATGTTGCAGATCCGGAAATATTTATGTGCTGATTTCCAGCACTTTTTGCTGGGATGCAAGCTAAATTAGATCTTAAAATTGGTTGTTGTAGTTAAAAAACCCCAACAAAATCCATTTCTTCCAGCCTGGCTGTACTGGCACATGAATCATGTAATATAATGAGCACATGGGGGGAAGGATTGCCAACAAAACAGTTTTTCAAGCAAAGTGATCCATTTCAGCAGTCAATACAAGAACTTAAAGAGGACTTAAACACATAAGGCCCATCAAATCTGAAAATGCCAAAACTACAGCACAGACACCAGAGGCAGCGCAAAGAAAACTAGAGCTTGCTCTGCAAAGCAAGAAGAGAGTTTAGCTTATGAAAATTAAGTATCAGCTACTGCTTTCTAAGAAGCCAACAAGAAATAATCTTAAAGGTTTTTATTATTATGTATTTGATGGATAGTAAAAATGCAACAATTCTGGTGGCTTTTATGGAGTTGCTCGGAGTCAGTTTGCTATATTAACACATCATAAAGAAAAGATGTAAAAAAGTCAGTATCAGCATTTCTCTCTAACAATAATTGAGTATTTTTCAAACAGCTGATGGCCTTTTAAACAGGACATTGCATATTTACTACGTGCATTTACTTTGCATCATATGAACCTTCAAGAACATTATCTCTATTAAAAAATCCTATTTTGCCTAGAGCACCTCACAGAACCCTAAATTAAATGCGCAGACTTCCATCAAGATAACTAATGCTTTTTCTCCTCACTTTCTGTGTGCTCTGTATTAAGATGCATCACATTTTAAGATTTGAGGATCAGGCAGGAGCCAAGCTATCCCTCTAAAGTTTGACATTAAAGGCAATTAATTAGGTCAACTTTGTAGTCATCATCTTCCAGACTTCTTCCACATTTTATAACTGTGCTTTTGGTGCAGTTTTAGCCAACAGCTAATGTAAACTCAGACCAAACTCTTTACCACCTATAAGCAGCTAAAAAGAAAAAAAACAATCCTCTGCATTTCCATTAGAATGTCTATCAAAGTAACAGAACTATTTTCATTTTTATTTTGGAAGAATCTACTCTAAAGTGGCATTCATCACGTGCAGCTTTGCCTCTTCTTTAACAAGTATCTTTTGCTTAGGAATTGCCATGCAAAAGATTAGATACACCATTGGCTAATAAGGTGATACATAAAATGGAGAGTTTTTTAGTTTATGACCTTCTAAGCCCTTGCTTAGGAAAAAACCAACCAACCAAGACTCCTGAGTGACATCTATTGCATCAAAATTGCTGAAGTAGTACAAATGTATTGGTGTCTTGCCACAAATAACCCAGCAGAGACTTCCTATATCGTACTGCAGTTCCCAGCAGCTTAGAGCCAAGACGGCTGTTACCCCTTCCTCCCATCCTGCATTCTGCAATCGCGCACGGCTATAGCGATTCTTCACCAATCCAGAGCCACTAAACACTAAGTTAAAGCACCCCCACGGCTATATACATCATCAGGACGTAAAACTAGTGCAACAACTCATCTTCAAGGTGAGTGAGCCCTGGCTATGCCATCTTTCACAACAAGTTAAACTGCAGCACAGCAATGATGTCTCTTCTGCTACACCACATAAATATACTCAAGTGTCATTAATTCATAGGCCCTCAAGATTTTTTAACCTTAAACAGACTATATCTGTTTAAAGAAACTCAATATAAGTGAAAAGTTAATTAAATTGATGCAGAGAAATGCTTAACCAGTGCAAGCTGTTAAAAGACCAAGGAAACACCCTGAGCTCTTGTGTTCCTCTCAGTATTCACCATTCCAATAGACCCGAAAGGCTGAACACCATTGTAACAGAAGGATGGCACTTCACAGACAAGGAGATTCGAATCTGCTGAATCAGCTTGGCCTCAGATGCTAAGAGCTCAACAGTCCCCACCATTCTCCAAAGCATCAGCTTCTCTGCCCCGAAACAACGGGGAAACAAGCTCTTAGCACAGGTTCACCTCTGCAGCAACACAGCCTGAACAACTTTCCCTACAGGGAGAGAACTTTCTGTGGCACATACTATAAGTCTTGCAGTATTGTAATTATTTGGAAAACAGGATTTTTAACACCAGGTGAAGAATTGATTTGAGGAAGCAGCCAGCCCTTTCTAGACTAGCTTGACAGGCAGGACAGTGAACTCAATACAGATAGAAATTCTCCTTTATCCCACAAAAATCTTTATTTACCAGAACATTGGCAAGGCATTCAACAAGTTGTTGATTTGTTTATATAAGTATTAGAAGGTCTGGCCTCAAAACTGGGGTTCTGGAGCTTTAAATTCAGGATTTTAGCAGAAAATGTTCAGTTTTCTGTTTGTATAAGACCTCTATACATAGTCATTCAATTGTAAAAGAGATACCCCTACCTTATCCTTGTCTAAACAAAACCCACACTGAAGGTTTAAAGCAGTAATTGAGTTTACCACTATATCCTTTACATGCTATTTCCCCCAGATTCAAATACGAACAAATAAATCTTTGCCTCCTGGTATACAGGAACTTTATTTTGTATTGCCACATTTCAGATTATTTTCTACTGCCAAACTGGATTGCGATTTTCATTCCAGCTAGGCTTATTAATAGAAAAAAGCCCACACATTTACTGGAAAAGTTGGAAGCACATTATATAGGTATGTGCACAGATGTAAAACGTGTGCTAGCACTTACTTCCTCATTGTTGAAAACTGCTTCTCTTGAGGCAACACAGCAAAAACATACAAGACTTGCAACAACTGCCTTGTCACTTGGAAAACTTAGGTCAAAAGGAACTAAGCAGATCATCACCATCATCTCTACAAAAAAACATTCAAAACGTGTGCTGCACATATACATTTATAGTCTCATATCTGATTCCAAAGCAGCTCCATTTGAAAAAAAAAAAAAGTTTTCTCACTATTCTAATATTGGGTTATTACATCTTTACTTTCAGCAGGTTTATTCTGGCCAACTTAAAATGCATCAGGGTTACACTACTGTGCCTGTTACCTTTTTCTGCATGATTCTCAGCTCATCGCTCAAGTTGATGTTCACTTTCATTAACTGCTGAATCTTTACCTCAGAAGCCACCAATGCATTTTTAACTTGCATATATTCTTGGGCTGTCACTGGTCCATCTGACAAGTCTGAATCCAGGCTCTATGAACAGCAAGACAAAAATACTTAGACCATTGAGAAACAGATTACCAAAAGAAAACCAGACAATGAGATTTTCAACAGCTTTTCATGAACTTACTATAAAGGAATCATGGTTTAAATTAAGTTCAAATTAGTAAGATCCATTCATTAAAATAATTTTAGCCCACTATAAAAGAAATTTTATGTCAACCAACTCTTAGCTCAGAGACAAATGTTTTTGTGCATAGCATTTCAGTGACACAATACTATTTCATAAGGATTTTTTAAAAATATACAATAAAGAACTGGAAAGTCATAAAAGACAGATTACTAAATATCCAGTGTGCATATTACCAGGGAAGACTAAGTTAGAACTACTAGCTTTACTGCCCCTCTTTTACCATGCTGCATTATTTTCAGGAATGGTTTAAAAGTCATTATTGGGCTGCTATAAATATTTCTTCAGCAGGAAGCAGTTTGTCAAATACCATGGATCTACCAAAACACTCTTAATGAGTGATTCCAATTATTTCATTTGTGCAATTAGATCTGTATCTTATCTCCAGATACGCACAGTGGCACACACTACTTTTCTAGAGCATTTTATTTACAATGTAAATTCCTTAAGTCACAACACTTAATCTTGTTAGAAATTTCATAGACTGAGTGATGATTCTGAAATGAAGCTGCAAATGAATCAAAACATTCATTTTCTAATAATTTATGCATGTTAAATCTCCTCACAAGGGGCAAGATTGACAGCAGGTTACCTTTATGAATAAAATTAGGTGTGCATAAAAATATTTCAAACCTACCTTCTGTCTGTTTGATTTAGCTGCATTTGTTTCCAGATCTGTATCTTCATCTGAAGCAACACTGTCATAATCAGGCTGGTCATTATCCTGACTTTCACTACTATGTTGGTTGCTGATTGATTTGAGTATCAGTTCCACATTATCTGTAGAACAACATATACCATTTAAAAACATACTAGTAAGTTTGGAGAAGAAATTAAAGTATGCACATCCAAGTAATTAAAAAAAAAAGAAATCAGAAATTTTCATCCAGAGAGACAATACAAGACATGCCATAATAAAGTATCATTAGACTAGCTCAGTTAACTATGGCTCTGGTTGTCAGCATAGGTATTTGTATTGTTTGATACCTATCGTGCTCAAGAAATATAGAAAGTAAACATTTTTAGGTGAATAAACAATAAACTCAAGACCATCTGAATTACAACTCTGTCCTGCATATTTAGAGCAGCCAGGAAAGCCAGGATCTAAACCACTGACATTGTCCTAGCTGCCAATCCAAAGAAGCATCACTCTAAAACCATACAGGAGTATTCTGGATAATTTTACCAAGTTATCATAAAAATCACACCCAATGTAAGATGTTCCTGAATTGCACAAATTCCACTTGATTTAATTGTATTATAAATACCAACCTTAACAGACAAATCTTCTGTATTTCAGCATTATTTTGCTGGCCTGATGCACATTGTCAATAGCCTGTCAATATCCACATGATTTGATTCTTAAAATTTATAAAAACAGTATAGATCTCTTTCTCCATTCATACAGTACTTTTGAATGAGGCTACGGTATCCATTAAACTACTGAAGAACTGCATATAGAAGAGCTGACAACCAAAAGTATGCTCACCTTTTGAACCAGTGATAGGATTCCCCTGTTGTCTTCGTTTGGCATCACTTAGAATATCTATAACTAGCGTAGCAAATTCATGGGCATTAAATCGAGCCAGTTTCTGTCTCCCCTAAATTACAAAATAATACAGAAAAAAAGAGGGAAAAAAAAAAAGGAAAAAAAAAAGACAAAAAAGACATTGTGTATTAGATGAACAGCAGAGTACCCAGGTAAAAGTAAGACTATAGCACAGGGAGCTGATTGTTTAGTTACATTTATTACAAAAAGTGTGATTTAAATTATCCAGCTGCACACTCCAGGACAGGGGAAATGTTAAACTATTTTAACCTCTTCATCAGTTGATAAAAGTCTTCTACAGAAATGAAGCAATATTACTTAGAATATCTGGCCTATTAAATAAAAATGGTTTTACAGTATTAAGAAGATTGCATACCTGATTCCTGGTTGAGGAATATTCAGGATTTACAGGAAGAAAAGGGACCACTGTGGTCTCTGTTACAAGTGTACTATGATTCTGAGTAGCAAGCCAAACTGTTCAGGGAAGAAAAAAAAAAATCATAAAAAAGGACTAACCTTCCCGTACTATTTGACAGTGTTTCTCGTCAAAGAATAAAAGACAAGAATTTCAAACACAAATACAATCAATTCAGAGGCGAGCTTCCCCCCGCCCCCGGTGAGGATTCTCTACTTTGTAAAAAACACAAGATTTTTTTTCAATTAATATCATCTTCAGACATTGCAAGACAAAGAAACTACCATTATCAGTAATTACTGAATACGAAAGTACTTTAAAGAGAACATGTGCTTGCACCAACGTCTTGTACGTAAAGTAACAATTCAGATTAATTTTATACACATTCCAGAAAGCGTCATTCACCTGCATCCGTTTCCCTCCTGTCAACTTCATCATACACATCCATGGCAAGTTCTTCAAATAAGTGGTTGCTTAGCTAAGGGTAGAAGAGAATAATTACAGCTTGAAAATAAACAAAACCTAGTACGATCTCTATAACGTAGAAATTATAAGAGCACAACTCTGCTCTCCTTTGGCTGTTTCTCAGCCTGCATAGTACAGCAATCCATTAAGCAGACATGTACCAGCACTGATTGCTAGATACAGCAACAACACTGTGCTACACTTTTCATTTATCAGTTAATGGATTTTTCTCTCCTACCTGATTAAAAAAAGACCAAGTTTACTCAGTTTTGCTGTTCCTATGCTCTCCCAGTCCTGCTAGGGAAACTGGACTGCTGCTGGGCTGCTGGCCAGGGTCAACCCACCACAACTTGCAAAAATACAATGTAGGAATCCAGCTACTTCTAGCTAGCGATGCATTTAAAGTAGCCACTAACAGCATGTTAGCAGCAGAAAGGCAGTTCTAAAGTAGGATTCATATTTGGTTTGTATTTGAATACCAGTTCTACACACGCTGGCTTGCTTAGCTGGAATTTTTATGACCACTAGCATTAATTACCTTGAGAGAAAAATGGACATTGCTGCATAGAAGAATATCACCAGGATTGTTCTTCCCCTAACTGCAAAAATTTTTATCCTTTGATACAATTTGCTTCTGCTAAAAGCTTTAAGTAGAGGGAAAAACATATCCCCACTCTACCTTGTACAAGGATCTGGTCACCAACACTTCAGTAGTAGTGAGCTGGCATTACTATCAACTAATTAGCAGACAGTAATGCACTATTCTGGCTTTCCAGAAAGTTAAAGGCAAAGAGTAACATTTAACATATAGATTTACATAAAATACATGAATGTAAGAGAAACAACAAAGTTTAAGGTTTTGAACTGGGGAGGCAGACCTAGAGATACTACCCCAAACAAGACCAACAAGTACTTGTTCTCCGTCATGGATTTCTCATCATCTCTGCTCTTCCATTTCTGCCTATTTTAATGGTTTTCTCCAGACATTTAACTTGCTACAGAGTTGGCATTTATTTATGCAAGAATTAACAGCAGCTGAAACCAGTCTGAAAGACGAAGTGCAGAGTTTGCAATGTTCAAAGAAGTTTTACTTACAGACTGAAGCTTCTTCTTAGCTGCTTTTGCAAGTTCTGATAAATCTAGACTGCTATGAAAACAAAAAGTGATCATTACATCTACAGCATTTAATAGCTTGTTTAAACACAAATTCTTTCAATAATTCAATGATTAAAGCGTCCCTTTTATTTGAGACTCCCTAGTCTTTTAGTTTTTTTAATATAGTTTTTAACACATTGGTATTACAAATATACCAATTGGTATATTCTTAAGCTTTTCTAAACATTAAATTTAAAACAAAAGAATCCCAAAAATCCCTTGGAACATAAATACCCACATTTGCATAGCTCAAGCAGCAGTCAAGCTGTAGCGCAACAAAACGCTTTCTGTTAGGCATTTGAACAACATGATCATTCTGACCAGAATTCGAGTTCACAGAAAACACACAGGATTTTACTGTGCTCTGCAGGAGGTAGGTGACTATCAGGCTGGCAAATGGCTACAGCAATAGGGCCATGCTTAAAATTATTCTGTACTGATCAGTAAATAATCTCTTCTCCTTGTTTCCAGCCATGAACATGAGGCACAAGATGAAAACTGTGTAGTTCAACAGAATTTATCATAAAAGCCACAGATCAGGAAAGCTCACAAATTTCAAGTCCATATTTATATCACTCGGGGGAAGACTCCCCTGATCTACAAGGATGGAAAGGCTCAGATAAAAACTCTGTATGATTAGCCGATCTCACAGAGAGTCTGTGTAGGCAGTCACCTAGACAAGGAAAAAAAAAAAAAAACAAAACCCAAAAACGGGAGGACATGAGGCAGAGGTAAAACAGGTCGTACTGCAGGCTCTGAGCAGCAGCTTTGAACAAGTCATTTTCTCTGTGTGTCAACTTCCCCTCTCTGTGCAATGAGGCAAGTGATACTTACTCTGCTCTGAAAATACACAGTACTTTATCCAATAGCTAAACACAGCATATCTAAAAAATTAGATGTTAACACTAAATATTTTACCAACTATTACATGGTTTCTAGAATTTTTATTTCATTAGTTTTTCATACAAATTCTGCAAGCAACGTGTAGAACAGTTTACTTACAGCCGTCTTATTTCCAATTGCACAGCAATAAAAGAAAAATAGGCACTTATGATTAATACTTGGTATGTTTTATACAAATATGATTTCACTGATTGTAACCAAAAGTTAAAAGCATTCAGATGATGAAAAGCATAAATATTTTCAAAGAAAAATGCAGCTGTCTTACAAGTATTAGTTTCAAAATGCTGTATCAGGAAACTAACTCAATTGGTCCTTACATTATTCACAAAATCTGTTTCCCAGGAATCCCTATGTGTCTTCCCTTAATATAATTGTCTCACATTCACCCTCCATTTTAACAAATACAGTAAGCTGCTATAATTTTCTGATTTTGTTTAAATGCCAATAGTCTTTCTAGGAAAAAAAAAACTTCCAAGATCGATAAAGGCACACATTAAAAAGACGAAATGACAACAAGCTCGAAAGTTGTTTCAGAAAGCAAAGGAAACTTTATTATTATTATTTAAATAATTATCATTATTTTTTATTTTGATGTTTTCAGACATGCCATGGAATCAGGAACTTACCTGTCTGCCATCTGAGGTATAACAAAGTGCTGCCCGTTCTTATGCTCTAGAGTTGAAAACAAATTGCACTTTAATAGGTTGTTACTGGACCACAGTTTTTAATGTTGTCATGATATACAGCTGATATTCAGTTTTACTAAAAGACATAGCAATGAGAAACCCTAGAAGATAAGCAACAGGCAAACACAGAATAATTTATCTTGCATGTAATTACTCAATTTCCAATTATAGGAAGCTAGCAAGTCTTAAAAGAAGGTTCCTACCACAATTTCCTGGTGCTATTGAAGATTGTAATTAAGGCTTATCAACTGTATTAAAATTCCATTAAAAAAAAATTAAGTGCTAACATGACTAAAAGTTTTTAAGTGTGCCCATATTCAAAAGGTACCTACTTAATTGAATACTCCCCTGCCTTTGCATTTCGGTGAGAAAAAATATACTTCAGACAGTTTCTACAATATCTCCTGCAGACTATTCAACATTCACAAAATTTGT
Source organism: Aramus guarauna (assembly GCA_013400195.1). Lineage (NCBI taxonomy): Eukaryota > Metazoa > Chordata > Aves > Gruiformes > Aramidae > Aramus > Aramus guarauna. The sequence goes on from VXBL01007579.1 coordinate 44,541, forward strand.
ATTTCCCCTGCAATTCGCTCCTTGAAGTTAAACAGCACTCATCTGACCTTATAGGTGGCTTTCTCCACACTTTCAGGGGTATTCCATTTATACAACACATATTTGTGGAAAAACAGCAAGAAACTTAATTTTTAATTTAATACTTAAAATCCTGCAGGTTTATCTAAATTTTAAATGCATCATCACTAATCTTACATCTTATACTTTCTTCATGGATAATTCATATCACAATAGAATATTGGAAATGCATATAAAAAGTGTAGTCACACTGACACAAACACTATATACCATAGTTTGAACTGCCCTACAATTAACACCGAAAGATCTCGGGCTGTAGTTTTTTTCTACTTACCTGGTTTCCTGCCACAGAGATAGAAAGCTAACCTGTCTGTGAGTTCATACTGAATTTCCACCAGGCGTTCTGCCAGTTCCTGATGCCCACCTTGTCTGGTTTACACAGACACATAAAAGTTACATTAGTTATTCATTTTTAGACATATAAAAAAAATTTCAAAATGGTCAGAGAAATAGATTTAGTACAAGCCACTCTTCAACATTGCACATGTTTGAGCGTATCAAAGCACAGACTCACAGCAGTATTTTCAACAGTATCTTCCAGTGGGGGGAAAAAAAAAAAAGTCTATAAACCTTTATGGACTCCCCAAAATGAGCCAGTGAAGACTCTGGAAAGCTTTGCCTACTGCTTTGCTGTAGGAAAAATAACAGATTATGCAGGCTATTTTGAATACTCTATTTACAATTTTCTAGACAGTTCCTGAGCTCATGCAAACTCACCCAACTTCAGATTTGATTAACAGCATTGACAAATATTCTGGCATACTGTGTTCTGCAACCAAGTGAACTTATTCAGCCATCAGATTCCACGTATGGCCTCAATTCAAAAGCAGAGCAATGAGGATGTTTTATTTACACAAATGTGCAGCTTCTACTTGATCAGTAAAGTCCAATTTTGCACAGAAACACCAAAAATCTTCAGCGCTGTGCTGCAAGTCTTGCAGTGCCTCATTCCTGCCCAACTGATCAGCAGAGACATTCATGGTTAATCTTTCTTGACATGAATGTGGTAGGCTTTCCTGAGGGTGCAGTTCTGCGACTGGATGCACCTAACAGTTCACTGCCACGAAAAAGCCTGGCTCCATCCCCTGTTCCCTGACCCATCTGCGCAGTCCAGCTTTTTCCTACAGCAATTCCCTAGTTAATCCGCACTCCTGGAGTCTATTCAGCTTGCTGAACTGCAGAAATCCTTCTCCTCAGATTACTTTTCTGTGAGCTGCTAGATTGGCACAGCCTGTTTCACTGGGATCACAACTGTTGTCTCAAGCATCCAGGAGAATACAGGCTATGAAATGATGAAAATGCTTATTTATACTCTTTATGCATTCACTCTTTCTGGAAAACATACTTATTAGCATTTAACAGGCGAATTATTTTCAGGACAGAAACATATCTAAGCAGGTTCATCATGTGATTTATGAACATCAGTTAACATATAACAGCACCATATATGTCAGAGCCTTCTACCTTGCATAGTCAATTGGAGTTTTTCCATTGGAATCTTGTGTGCCAGGATCAGCACCATAAACCGCTAACAATTCTGCTTGTAAAGTCTGTCCTGCCTTAGCAGCAACATGGAGCGGGGTGTTTCCTTTCTCCTACAAGTTATTAAGAAAAATATCTACTTAATCAACAGGTCTGAGTAAAAGATTGAAAAGATTTCAGTCTATTAGCTGAAATCAGAATAAGATTACAGTGTATAAGAATTGATTGTATATCAAAATAATGAAAAAAATGTTCATACAGGATGAAAGAAGTTGGCTTGAGCTCCTAAGGAGAGTAATCGCAAACATGTTTCCAGATTCCCTGTCCTTACGCTGGAATGGAGTTGCTGAAAAACAAGTAGGATTGTACTTAATACAGCAGCAATAACTTGGATTCAGCATTTGTTTTTTCAGCCACGCTTTTAGAAACGGCTATGCAAGAATTCTTGCTACAGCTGCTTTATGTAAACATTTTTTCTCTTTAGCCCAAATTGATGACTCTCAACCATCCACATCTCCAGTATCCATATATATTACCAAAAAAAGTGGCTTCAAGTTGAAGTCAAGCTGTATTTGTTTATGTAATAGTGCTGAAGCACAACAATAGTTATCCCAAGTCAAAAGCAACTATTTTAATTCAGTCAGATTTCACTGTTCTGTTACACCGCAGTTGTAGCTTCTACAGACTGCCAGAAAAAAACAAAAACAACATACTAACCTTACTAAGATCTTTGGCAGTAACACTGTCATCTTCTCGGCATGGCAAGCGATGAACAAATGCTAACATTTGATATTTAGCTCTAATGAATTCTGCTTTGTTGGGACTGTAAAGAGAAACCCAAGCAACAGAAGGGAAAGAAAACAATTATTAGTGCTTTCACAGTAATACAGATGCTCTAGAAAAAAGAAAATTCACAAGTGAAGATTGCATTAAATCTTTGCATGCTACTAGTAGCAAAGTTAGACACGGAAGAATATTTTCATTAAAAAAGCAACCCAGTGCAGATTGTCTAACTATACAGAGCATACTTCTGTTACAAATATCAAAATATCTGCAGACTCTAGGATGTAGTGTGTATTTCTCAGACGTAAATATTCAACTTAAAACTATGTCAACTTAAGATCTATAATTACTATATGCAGTTATTTACATTTTAAAATGAAACACCATATTCAGTGATAGAAATTTTTTTTTAATTCATCAACCAAACTTAACCTCATTAGCAGCATTCAGTTGACTGAAGCACGTGGCATAGGAATTAAAAGTCTTTTGATTCAAGTACAAGTAAAGGTTTTCACTATTCAAAAACTAAGGGTCAGTAATCAATAGTTCAGAGAATTCAAGCAATGTATTTCTATTTTTGCAATACATTTTAAAAAACTAATTATTGGATTTATTTTTTTTAATAAAAAAGCAAAAAATGAGTGAACAAACAACTAGTTTACTCCTATTCTCTTCCAGCAACAAAATGTACACAGGTTCCCATGGATACCTTGTTGCCTCTGTCATTACTGAATAAAATAATCACACTTCTACAAAAATAAAAATTCTGTAATTTTCCACTTACTGCACTTTATCCTGTGGGCTAGCTTTGCGTCTTCCACTCATAACAGAGGCAGGGTCCAGCAAGGAATGTTCCCATATGGAGTTAGCACCATTGTTGTACAGTGTTTCAACCATCTGAAATCCAAAATGCATACAAACAGGCAGTAAAGAACTTTGCTTCTAGCTGCGCAGACTGATCAAATATCTGTAATTATTTTCAAGCAGACAGCAAACCAACAGAGATTCACATGCCAGCCTCCATAACCTACTGGGATATCAGAACCAGGCACATGCCTAGGAGGTTATTATGTGGAATGTAATAAGAACCCCCTTAAAATTTTCTACTCTTCCCACCAGCAGCTCTACAGAAAAGAGGGGCTTGCTGTATGTTGAAAACTTTGTTTGAAGCAGATGCATTGCACAAGTCTGAAAGAAAAGCTGAAGGTGACTTTCCAAAACAAAGGTGTCAAAAAGGCATAGACAATTCTGATTTTAGTGGTCCATCATGGCAAAACAAGAGAAATAAAACTTAGAAACTTAGAAAAAGAAAGTTTAAAAGGACAAGCCCCTCTCAAACAAAAGCTCAGCAATTTAAATTCCATTTTAAAAGGTTAAAAAAATTAATACGTCTAGTGTTAATGAAGGAAGATGCAGTTTTACTTTTTACCTGCAGCAGTGTGGAAGGCCATGGAGTATGCTTGAGATGTCTCACTTGAGAGATATGACGCCCCAAACTTCGATGAACACTACAGCACTCGTCACAGATCAGAATCCCCCTGTTTATAGATGCCCAACAAGGATCTGAAAAAGAACACATCAATTACAACACAGAAGGCAACACGACCTTGTATTGCAAACACAGCCTGAAATGAGGAGCCCTGCCTCCTAACCTTAGCTTTACTACTTAGCCATTACAGGAGCTTGTAAATGTTACAACCTAGCCAGGCCTCCGGATGCCAGGGAAATAACAGTCCTTGCGCTTACTGGGGATGTGGGAGTCCTAGGACAGCAAGGAGAACGCTGTGCAAACTCTAAAAAAAGCTCCATTTTTTGCAGTTCTTCCTATGAGAATATATTTTCCTTTGTAAGCCTAACAGGACACTAAATTTATTACCTTCTTGAAGGGCTCACATGTATTTTACTGGAGTCTGACAGAAATATTTCTTACAATAGTACCTACCTGCTCTTTTGAAAAACTCAGAAGTCTATGCCATCTATTAGTTTTCTTTCTGGTTTGCTTATAAGAAGGCAGAAGTAGTAAACATCATATACTAGCTATTACGTAGCTTCAAACATCAAAAAGTATAAAACCAAGTATGAACGTTACATCAGATTGAAACCAAATATATGCACAACAGGACATTAAACCGAGGTCCCTCTGCTGTTCTCAGCTCAGTCTTCAGAAGAAACTCCAGTTTTCTGTCAGTGACAAGAGACTCAACATGCCAAGAACTCTGTAGTAACTAAGTAGCAAGACAGACCTTCAGATCTAGTGCATCCCAGGAGAAAGAAAAAGGAATTCAAGATCGCTTCTATTTCAGAAAATTCTTAATTTCAAATCCAGAGGTGAGTTTGAGGCTAAATAAGTGAGTATAACACAAGCCCGATATCTGATGAGAGATCTTTTGCATCCTGTCAGAATACATCTAAGCAATCATGCGTCATAAAAAAGTCCTCTCTGACCCATGCAATAAATTTACTGAATCCCTGAAACATGAGATCTGATCATAGTTGTGGTTTTTAAGCAGAGTTGATGTTGTGTGTGTGCTGAAGGCAATGTAGGCAAACCTGTTCGAACCACGGGCCGTGAGGGATAGGAGCATCTATTCACAGATGATAACTATCAGAGCCCAGAGCCAAATTAAAGCATACTTTTTAGGAAAAAAAAAACCCTAACCTAATTTAAAAAAACAAATTAATAACAAGCATGCAACATCCTTATTAAAGCATTCCATTATTTTAACAACTTTCACTTCTAAGAACTAAAAACAAATAACAATGAAATGAGATGCATTAGCGCTAACCTAACAACCCAAGACTGGAGGCAGCCTTCCAGATTAATGAGTCTAGTCCCTTTTCATTACAGACAACCTTATCACACGCTCATTTGTAAACTAATAGGATTCTTCTGAAAGCCATTACGTTTCTTCTTTCAATCACTAGTTACAGGCTTCTTGTGAACCTCACTGTTCTGAGTAACAGTCACCATCACAATATTTTCTTTACACCCATCTCAATATCTAACCTAAATGGCTCGAAACAACATCTATTTAACCATGATAAATTTAGTTGCTGTTTATTTGGCCATTTCATAGCAGAAATGTGGCTTTAAAATTCTTCTGAAGAAAAAAAGCTGAGGCCTTGCGTGGAATTTCAGCTTGTACACTCTACTTAAATCACACTGATGCAAGAGTCCACGCTTATGTAGAATCTGTCAAAAACTGGCACCACTGATGTGGATGGTGTGCTGCAAAAAAAAGATGACAATTAAAAAAAAAAAAAANGCAAGGGAACTGAGAAGTTCTGCCCAGCAGGCCAAGAGAACACTGTTTACCTCTGCTAAGTGTTGGGGAGGACAGAGGGAGGATGGACAGCAGCCCGGGCCCCAGTTTAGAAACGTAAGTGATAGGGAACAGAGCGGATTCAACAGCTTGCACCACAGAGAGTGAACTGGTCAAAAAGCAATGGGAAGTTAAGCAGTGCAACCTGTCTTCTGAGTCACACTGGTTTATCTAAAGGAGTTTTTTAATAGTACCATTTACTTGTTCTCAAGTAACAGGTGGGGATGGGAAAGAGAGACGGAACACAGTGGTAGATAGTCTGAAAATACAGAGGGTGAGCTGTCAGGTTATAAGCAAATTGGTATTTCAGGTTTAAATTTCATTAAATTGTATGTGCTGGAATTTATCTGAATAATTTTTAAAAGAGATTCAATTATGGACACAATCAAAATATGCTTAAGTAGATACCAAAATTGACTTAAGGGGAGAAACTAGAAAGATAGGTCAAATCTGTTTTCAGGAACATGGCAGAGTGATTCAAAAGAGGAAGTGTGCGATGAAGACAAGCCTGAACCGTGAGTTTGAAAAGTGAACTCCTGCCTGAGAATAGGAAGTGTACCAGAAAAGTACACACAAAATCACCTCATGTAAAAACTATTCATACTCCACCTATAAACAAAGCGTTGATCGATGAAGTTCAAGGGGTGGGTACTAATTATGGCAGCAGTCAAGCATCCTGCACTTGGTGTGGGTAGAAAGGTTGCAGTCCCCAGGTCTCCTGACACAGCTGCACACCCAGCAGCTCCCAAACACCCTCTGGCAAATTATCTCTGGCTTAACTAAAAGAGGTTGTTGGTGGCTTTTTATTTAAGAAAGGATTAAATTAAGATTTCTTTATATATATGGATAAGCCAGCAGATTTCTTCACCAAGATCAAGTAAATATCTGACAATGCTATAATGTCACAACACAACAAAATAAAAGGCTGGCTTACAAGATGACCCTAATAGTGATTCTGATACGCTGCATAGTCCTGACGAGCTTAAATACAAACACAGTAACCCAACTTTATCTCAGAGTCATAACACCACTGATGTTTAAAAGCACAGATATGCCACTTTGAAGGAGGTAGGGACAACTGCCTACAGAAGATATGCAAGCTCTATTTATTGTGAAAACAAAATTACACGAAGATAAAAGTAAGTGCCTGGGAGTTAATTCGAGATTTTTATTATTTTATTTTTTTAAAACAGAAGTCCCATTTTATAAAAGTCATCCCTTCTCCCACATCCTATCTGCTGGCCATTCAAATGTTACCTATGTTACAGTACTCTCATTCATTTCAGTACGTACATAATTACATTGGAAGAACCAGCACAGAACACAAACAACAAAGACTACGTAACTCTGATGAGGAAAAACAGCAAACATACGTAGTTGCTAAAAAAAACCCCAAACCTAATCTGGACAGTTTTAAATATAAGAACAGTAAAACTACGGATGCTCAGAAAAGGAGACACAACTGACTTTCCAAAACCCAGATTTGTTTCAATAAGCTCCCAAACTTACCTGCAGTGCAAGACAACGTGTGTGTCAGCACAGAACATGTGTTGCTTGATGAACATTTCCAACCCGAGTCTTTCGGGCACTTCAGAACACCCTTTCCTTAGCAGCCTGGGATACCTGCGCTCAACCCAGGCCGCGGGGAAGCCGTGCACCTGACAATTCCCAATGTTACTTCCCCCTGACCCTCAGAATAAGGGATGTTCTCCAAAGCCAGCCCTGTTCTCCCCTTCTCAAGTCCCCCAAAACGGCCACTGTCCCTCTCGGTGACACATTTCCAGCCTACACCCTTCTCCCACCTCTCAGCTCCGTGACAGGAAGACTCCTTTAGGTAAGCCTTCCTCCTTTCACAGCCGAGGACTTCCAGATTCACTTACAACCAGACGCGGACCTTCTCCACGGGCCGTTCCCCACGGTCTGGCCCCCGAGGGGCGGGGGGGAAGACGGCGGTAAAGCCGGGCTACCGGGGCGACCTGTCCGCTTTACCGCTGAGGTGACAGCGAACTGGAGAGAAGGCTGGGCGCACCACCGCTCGGCACGAGAACGGCTCCTTCAGAAAAGAGCCGCTACAGGACAAAACCGCTGACAACGGGTCCAAACTCGGCAAACCCAGCTCCCCGCCGAGCTGGGGGGTCGGGGGGGTGAGGGGGCAGCTACGAGGCGGTGACACCCCCGGAACGGGAGGTGCGGGCCGGCGCAGGGATCGCCACCTTCCCCCAGGACGCTGCGCCGCGCTCCCCCCCNTGCGGTGCCTTCGCCGCGCCCCCGGCCGCCGCCGGTACCTACCCTGGGCGCTGCAGTCGGCGCAGACCTCGCTGCTCCTCAGGCGCTTCGACATGGTGCGCGGCGGCGGGACCGGGCGCTTCCTGCCGCGCTAACGGGTCCCCACCGCCAGCACCCCGCCAGGCGGCCGCGATGAAGCGGCACCGCGCATGCGCACGGTAGCGCCGCCAGCGCTATTCGCCAAGCGCCGGGCCGCGTTCTGCTGGAGAACGAGGGGTGGTGCGAGACAGCCCCGGGCCGCCATGTTCGTTCCTGGCAAAAGGACGGCAGTGAGCCTGGGCGAGGCTGCGGCTACGGCGCGGTCGGCCACGTTTGTCCCTGGCAGACGCTCGCCTGTAGGCTGCGCTCCGCTTCTGCGGGAGAGCACAGAGACCTGCCGGCCGTGGCTGCACCAGCCCGCTCCTGTCCCGTCACGACTAGGGCAGAGGGGGAGCTGGGAGAAACGAGGTTTCGGAAGCCTGCTCCCCCCCCAGGCCGGCGGAAAGGGCTGCTCTCCCGCGAGCCTTGCCCTCATCCACCATGGCGGCGGCACGGCGGGCGAAACCAACACTCGGTGGAGGCAGGGGGGGAGAGCAGCCAGCCCTCACCGCCGCGTCCGGCCCAACGCCGCGTTGCCGCCCCCCCGCGCGGAGAGCGATGGGGCAGCTCGCGGGCGGGACGCTCCATCTGCCTGCCTGCGGTGGGGGGGTAGAGTGGGCGGGGAGCAGCGACTTCCTCTTTCCGTGGGCTCGCCCGTAGCGGCAGGCTGAGGGGAACCGGGGAGGGGAGGCTCCCCCGCCCTGTGGTCCGTCCCAGCCGCTGCCCTGGAC
>VXBL01007579.1:53425-71279 GCA_013400195.1 Aramus guarauna
GTGGGGCTGTGGGGGCACCAGGAGCCCTCAGGAGTGTGGGGCTGTGGGGGCACCAGGAGCCCTCAGGAGCGTGGGGCTGTGGGGGCACCAGGAGCCCTCAGGAGCGTGGGGCTGTGGGGGCACCAGGAGCAGGGCCCCTCAGGAGCGTGGGCCGGGGGGTGCCCACGACCCCCAGCAGTGGGATTTTGCGTGGGGCACCCCTGGGAGTGAAGGGTTTGCAGGGGGGTTGTGGCCCAGTGCTCCCCCCCTTGCCTGGGGCAGGTGGGTGCCAGGAGAGAGGAGAAGCTTAAGGGGTCAGGGCGTGAGTAATCTGGGGTCCCCACAACACAGAGAGGGGGGACCGGTGAGGGTAGGCCCCCTGCTTCCCCGGCTCGGCAGGTGTGTGGCATGATGAGTTCCCCTGGCAGGGCCAGCAGCGCGTTTCCCCTGCACGTCCTGGTCTGGAATAATGACTACAGGCGGCTGGACGAGGAGCTGCAGGACAAGGTAACAGGGACAGCCGGGGGGCTGGTGGGGGGGCTGGTGGCTGTGCCAGAGCTTGTGCCGGGGTACGGGGCTTAGTGCCTCCAGCTTACCCCCTTCCTAGGCAGAAATAACCTCAATGGCACTGTCAGGTCTGCATGCCAGGCTGGTGGGATTGCTGCGCTTCTTTTCCTTTATCTATTTATTTGTGGTTGCGGGGGTGATGTAAGGAGGCATAGGAATATACTTTTTGTTACATAAGATATTAAACGTTGACTTCTTATCTGTAAAACTGCTCAGGGCATTTGAGTGTGGGTTGCAGAATTACTCTTTAGAAAGTGTTAGGGGTCATCGACACAGATGAAGAAGAGCGGGTACGATCGACATTAATTTTTCTGTGCCAGAAAAGCAATAAATACTGCTTACCTTAATGGGAAGTCAACATGCAGCAAAGGTGACTGCTGCTGCCGAAGATTAAACCGGCCTCTAGCTTGCTGAGGACCAGCGGTTCTTACGGCTTCGTTGCTGTCCAGGACTGTGGGGGCAGCATTTTTATACTGGCTGGAATGTTTTCAGCATTTCTGGTAAAAAAAAAAAAAAAAAAAAAAAAAAAAAAAAGGATCATTGTTTCATGCTGTAGAGTAGAAAAATACAAAGCTGTTCCCTCTCTGGGACAGCTAAGTGAGAAATAGTAATGACGTCAGGAAATGGTCTGCAAAGCTGCAGCAGAGCTGGAGCAGCAAACATCCGTCTCGCTGAGATGCTGTGTAAAAGCTCTGACATTTGCTGGTGTGGAGTAGAGCTTGCAAAAGCAGAGCAGATTAATTACATTACACCTGACACCACAAGTATATGAGCCAAAGATCAGCTGTGCCACCTCCTGACTAGTGACGATCATCTGCAATTCTAACGGTACACCACAATTTACTAATGCTTGCTTAGAGCATGCTCCTGTCCTATTTTTACGAGAATCTTTGGAATGCAGTTACTCTTTATCTAATTCATGTGATCTTACTCCTTAACAAAATTTTTAACCTTACTGGCATATTGCTTCTGTATATTTATTTCTATTTCAATAACGTTCTCATCTGTGAAAGTTTGTAATTAAATAAGGAGCGTTCTGCCTCTTGGTAGTCTGACACTGCAGCTCACACCTGTGAGGTGCTGCTTCCTACCTGAAACACTTTACACTGTAAGGGTATGAGCAATGTGTTAAGATGGAATAGCCTGTCTTACTTCCTCTATCTGCCTTTAAAAAACTTTTTTTTTAAGTATTCCAAAGATATATTTCCTCCTGCTTCCTTGGGATAAGCTTCTTGCTGTCGGAGGGTTGTGTGAGGGAATCAAAAGATACTTGCCTGCTGCACTTGGTATGGCAGAGGACGGGTAGAATATGTGGTTACTGGTTAACAGCAGCAAAGACAATTGGGAGGGACGCCTTAGAGTCCTTTACCTGTCAGCACAGTAAGCATTCGAGCTGTAGGAAGTGGGGAAGCAAATTAATTAGTAGTCCACCACAGAAGCGAAAAGAGAATGCCTTATAATGAAGCTTTCCCAAATCTATGTGTGATCTTTCCAACTTAATGCTGTCAGATAACCATGTTAACTTGCATAATAACTTTCCTTTCTTATTCTGCTATTGACTTTCCCCTTTTCCTTTAGTTATAGATGCTCTTCTGTTTCAAATCTCTAAGCTAATAGTGAAAAATAAGTAAGGTATGAGTATGTTGTGCTTGCATGTTTTGGCTATTTATGCCTGTGTAGTTTTTTTTTTTCTTTTTTTTAGTGACTTGTACAAAATGCACTCACTCTTCATTGTGCCGTGTGTGTCAGTCAAATGGACGCTTTGTAAAATACCATTTGCTTCTATACTTTGAACAAGTGCTATACAACATTGGTGTTGTACGCCCTGTTACTTTTTTTATTTTTCCCCCCATTGTGTTGTATAACGTTAAACCCTCTATTGGTCTCTCAGGCTATTGACTGTCCATGGTGCAATGCACGCAGACTAGAACTGTCTTCTCCTGAAAGAGAGCCCTTCTGAAGGGAGACAGAAGGGGAAATAATTACAGAAAAAGAAATGAGAAGCATCAACAAGAACTCAGTCATGTCTTACAGTGATACCGTGTCGGTTTTACAGGCCCTGTTCTGCTTCTCTTTTTATTCCAGTGGGGCAGTAAAGCTGCACTGTATGGGGTGCTTGAAAACTGAAAGCTGTGCCCCACAGGCTGGTACGTGGGAATACCTAGGGAATGTTGATTCCTGGATTACTACTGACAAGCTTTGTTTATATAAACTCTTTTCAGTGTGCTCTGATTAGTTGCATTTGACAGGACAGCTTCGGCATTATTTGTCTCTCGGATACTCAACAGGATGTTGATCAACGTGATCCACGAGGCCGGACCTTGTTGCACCTTGCTGTTTCCTTGGGTTATATAGAATCTGCCAAAGTCCTTCTTCAACACAAGGCAGACGTAACAAAAGAGAATGCACAGGGATGGACAGGTAAAGATAACCTGGAAAACAGAAGTCATGTGTTAATACTTCTCAGTTGCAGATGTTGTATTTTGACTGCTTTTACATTGTGCATTTTGCTCAGAAAGCAAACTGAAACTAGCTTGTGTCTGGATTTCTTTCAGTTTTACATGAGGCTGTCAGTACAGGAGATCCAGAGATGGTACAAATGATTCTGCAGCATCGGGACTACCAGCAGACCTCTATGACACTTGGAGGAGTTCCAGAATTACTCCAAAAAATTAATGAGGTAATTGTTTAGTTTAAACCTCTTACTCCAGACGGCAATTCTCATTCAAATAGTTCAGTTACAAAAACTGAAATCAGATGGCCAATTGTGTTCCTCGTTTCAACTTGTGTATTCCATGGCGTTGTGGGAGATGGAGACTTTTTCCTTGACTTTGCTTTGAAATCCTTAGTCATGAACTCCAGCATTGGAGGCTGAATCTTGAAGTTATTACTGCTCCTATAGTAAAATAAGGAAGAATAGCTCGTCAGAAAGCAGCAGTGGTAGGCCAATGTCCTGTATGTTTGCTAGTTTCAATTTCATTTTTTTTTAATGTTCATTTACTATGTCTCCAGTTCTGGTTGGTTTTATTTTGTTTTCCTTTATCTAAAATGTTCATGAGAAATATTGTACTGCATGCTAGATTAAAACTATTTCATGAAGTATTCATAAAGTATTTTCTGTTTCCAGACTCCTGACTTTTATGTGGAAATGAAATGGGAGTTCACTAGCTGGGGTAAGAATCCTGGTCGTTTTTACCTCTTCTGAACTGTAGACAGAGGGACTGGCTTATGTACAAATGTCACAAAAGACATGCAGAAAAGTTTCTGCTCCCCAGAGTACTTATCTCTTCACCTCACAAAATACCCTCTTATATTTTTGTTGCACAATTATTCTTTGTTTCCTGTTTATTTGGTTTGTTTGTTGGGGGGCTTTTGTTTGTTTTTCAACAAAAAGTTTGAGTTTAGCCATTGTTAGAATTGCTGAAGATTTTTCTTGGGGTTTTGTTTACCTCTCTGGCTATCGATGACTAAGACAGTGATACATCTCTCACATACAGATGCACAGGCTACTTGGGAAAAGCTACCTGCTTTTCTTTTAAAGGAATGGATGCTAGGCCCCACAGTTGGCTGAATTTTCCAAACAGCTAACTATTAGCCTGCTAGGAGATGGGGTTTGTGTCGTTTCGCATCTTTTAGTCTGAACTCTAATGTCGTCTTCCTTTTCATGTTCATCTTTAAATTAAAGTTGGTGGATTTTGTCCCTAAGCTGATTGTTCTTAAAGCTAAAGAGTATCAGTATCTCACCTCCTCTGGAATAACAATCAGCAATCCTGTCTCAGGGATATAGTTTCTGCTTGAGTTCAGACTTCCTGTGCCCTCTGTCTCCTGAATATTTTTATTTACATTGTTCTCATTTTCTTTTGCAGTCCCACTGGTTTCTAGAGTTTGTCCAAGTGATGTCTGCCGCATCTGGAAAAGTGGTGCCAAGCTGCGTGTTGATATCACTTTGCTGGGCTTTGAGAATATGAGCTGGGAGAGAGGAAGGCGTAGTTTAATTTTCAAGGGAGAAGGTAAATATTTTAGCATGTCTGCACCACTCATCACCAAATACTATGTGAGCCACTATGAGAAATCTCAGTTTTGCACAAAAAGACCTGTTGAGGCTGAGTACTGAATTTTGTAAAAGTTTTATACATATGTTCTGCGAGTGCCTCTCAGAGATACTCTTTTGTGTTTTAACATAATGACTTAATGTCATTTCTTTGAGTAAATCTGAGGTCAAAATTGGGTAATAGGGCTAAAATTTTACTTCAGTCTTTTACTTAGTTTTCTCCTTTCTGTTCTCCTGCCCCTAAATAAAAAATAATCTTAGATACGCCTCCAAATTTGATCTCAGCTGAGTCCAAAATACAGTGAATTAGCAAACACCCTGATTTGATATACAGTATATTCTCAGTTTTTCATTCTGGAATACCGTTGCTAAGCTTTTTAGATTGAGATGTACCGTTTCCAACAGATACCGGAGGTTGGGCAGAACTAATTGAGATAAATCATGATGATAAGTTTGTTACAACGGAGCGTTTTGAGATTTCCCAACACATGAAACGTTTGACACTGGGTTCTATGACACCAAAAAGAAAAGATGTGGAAAGACGCCTTACGTCTCCAATTATTAATACGTGCCTTGATACAAAAAATATTGCTTTTGAAAGGTAAGATACAAAGTTTCTCGTAACAAGTAAACACTTTGAGATTATGGATGGTTATACTTGCAATAAAGTTTTAAAGGCAAATTCTCAAAAGCCCTAGTAATAAAAACTTCTAAGGCTAGATCTGAAATTGCTTCAAACTTTACATACCATTAGGTAAAGAAATTTGGCTTGGTCAGCTCGCCACTATTGCTTGGCAAGAAGTTTCCAGTTGAAAGAACTGATTTGCAGAAGGCAAGCTTCCAGTTTATCATATCAGCGAGATCAGTGTCGATGTCTCATTACAAGTTTGCACTTCACTCCGTACGGATAGCGCTGAAACTATGGGCAAGAACTGGCATCTCGTAGCTAAGTCAGTCAAATCTCACATTGATACTTTAAATAAAAATACATGTATAGTGTGTCTTTCCACAGACACACGTTTGTCTTCCATGTTTATCCAGGTGTCTGTCAGCTTAGGTCAAACAATCTTTTCCATGAAGCTCCTTTTGGAGCACTCTGTGATGCAGTAAACCTCCCCCATGATCGTACAAAACAAGTGTTTTCAAAGTGAGATGTATAATTCCAGCATCTTTCTCCTGGATACTTGATACCCTGTCAAAGCTGCCCAGAACTGGTCCCTGTGATGTTCACTGAGCCTTCGTAACTGCCTCGTCTACACATCCAGAAACTAAGATTTCTTAGACAGAAGTATTCCTACTATCCAATTCCCCAAATTGCAGTGACAGGTTACTTTTGAAATTAAACTGAGTGTTGAAAGCTGCCGTGCCCAAGCTGTCAAACAAAATAATTCAGTAAGTTTTTAGGCTGCTCTCCTCTGAGGCTCAGGTATCCATGTCTCAACCTAAAATCTCTGCTTGAGCCTTTGTGCTTTGGCCACAGGCTGAATAAGGACAGTGATGGCGTGACTTCCTCAGCCGCTTGTGAGATGCGTGCGTGAGGACAGATTGACCTGTGCTTTTGTTTGGGGTTAATAATCAAATGACTTATCAAATGCTGTTTACAATCAATTTTAGAAAAATGGGCTGGGGATTGTGTAGAAATGCAACTGTACAGACACTTGTGGTGTTCACTTTTTGTCAGAACCACATCTGGATTCTGGGTGTGGAGGACGGAAAAAGCGGAAGGTGTAAATGGTTATGAAGCAAAGGTAAAGTCCGTTCTATTCTATTAAGAGATCTCATAGCTAACTGAAATGTAATTGTGTTTTGCCTTTATTTCCTGAATATTTCAGGCTTTAAACTTTCCATCAAGAGCTTTATTGTGTTGCCAGCAGAACTGGGCAGGAGTGAGGAACCTCAAGGCTGCCAAGCTTGAGGGAGGCGTGGTGCCGTAACGTCAGCAGGGGCTTTAGGGGAGAGGGAGGATCAAAACATTTCAGGAGAAGAGGGGCAAAAGATTCAGCATAACTTGCAAGAGCTCCCTTCCAAATACTGGAATTTAACTCATTCTTGAGTGTTGTCATTCTTCCACTGTTTAAAAGCCGAGGAACACATTGGTGAAGTGCCTTGAGCGCTCTGGTGACAGTATTGCAAGGAAATAACAGCCTCCTGCTGCTGTGGGTTGCATCCTGAGTTCAAGTAATAAAAGCCTGCTGGTAAATCAGAGACCCCGACCATGCTCACGAGTCATGCAGTTGCTTAGATTTGTTCCATGTGACACTGATTTTTGTCTTCCATTTCACTTTAGTGAAATATTTTTGAAGACGGCTTTACAGCCTTTTACTGGTTTAGGAATGTAAGTTAAGAATCACAAGAATTAACTTCCTTGATTCATAAGTCTATGCTTACTCCAGCTTTTGGAACTTGTGCAATAAACCACATTCTCTAATTTCATTTAATGAAAGAATAAATACTGAATAGCTTTCCACATTTACACGAAGGTTTTTCTCGTAAGACTGCAGGACTGTTCCGTTGGGCATTGGGGTTCATTAGTGTTCCTGCAGAATTAAACTACCACTACATTTCATTTGGAAGGTCTTACGAGTGGCCTTTGTTTAGAAATAGCATTATCTGACTTCCCCGTTCTCTCTTAAAATCTCTGCCCATGTGGGAATTCTTTCCAGCAGGCTTGGAAATGCCTGCCTAGTTTTGAGGTTGGTTTAGTTAGTTACAAAAGTGTATTTCAAAGTGTGTAAATCTGCTTTCCAGGAGCTTGGTTGAAAGGCTGAGTTCTGTTGCCATCAAAGTCAACGACCAAACTCCTTTGCTGTTCTTCGGGCACAGGATGTTTGTGAGATTGATGCTCTCTGGAGATACTGTGGTGTATGATTTGCAGGATTTCTTATTTTATCCACTTGCCCAGCAGGTGGCATGTAGTTTCAGCCTTAGCATAGATCTGTCAAGAATGTATTATGTGGAATTTCCATTATACCCAAGCAAATAGAAAAATGAAAGTGCAACATTTCCTGTTGATCGCCAGTATGTTAAAGATAAAGATCTTTGTCAATGAGAGGCAGATCTGTGCTGCTTTATCCTGTCTTTAGATTTTCTATACGTGGTGTTTTAGTAGAGAACTCTCTTTTTTAACCTGTGATGCTTTTTGGGTTTTGTCCTTGTACTTTTTTTTTTTTTTTTTTTAAAGGTATACATTGCAAACAATGTGAACGTGGTCACAAAAATCCGAACGGAACATTTAACGGAAGAGGAGAAGAAAAGATACAAAGGTAGTTTTCCTATACAATAACTGGAAATAAGTAGAACCTTTTGGCTCTCTGATACCTTCTCTGTGTGACTGCAGAAGAACTGGGCAGATAGACAAGGGAAATACTTTTCTTGCTGACTTTGCCCTGCTTTACTTTCACATGTGGTGTGTCTGAGGTAGCTCATTACCTGATTCCTAACCTACAAGTGAACCAGTGTTTATCCTAGCTGTATTTAGAGGACAGAAGAGCTCTTCAAAACTGTTTATTGCAAGTTTTAAAAGGCTGCACTTTTCCATTCTTTTTCCTGCTCTGAAACGTATCCATGCCTTTACTTCGCTTTGGCCATGATCACAAGATTCATGTGGGCTTTGTTGGCTTGGACTTTCTGTTTTATTTTGATCCACTAATTTCTTCTAGTAATTAAACTAAAGGGTGACCAGCCAGTAACCTCGTTTGGCATCACTGCCCTTCATTGGCCAACCTGGGGGCCCAGGAGGAGAGGCACTGTGACTAATAAAGCTGTATGCTAATGATAGAAACCACTGAAAATCTTTTTATACTGTCAGCTGTAGGTCCTAGGTTTACGTGGTAAAGCCTACAAGATGTGTGAACTGCTCACTTCACCTCGTGTTAGAAGCCTTGATTGTCAACACAGTGTGTACGTAAATTTTACTGCCAATTAATAGTAATAGATTGTTTTTGTTGTTGTTTTCCCTCCTGTTATCTGAAGCTGACAGGAACCCCCTGGAATCATTTCTGGGTACGGTGGAGCATGAGTATGGTGCTCAGGTGAGTGTCTTTGATGTCAAAACAGATCGCTGCAGCGCAGAGATCTGTGCCAACAGGAATTCTAGGTGTGTGGAATCACCTCTTGTTTGCTTAGTTTGGCTGCAATTTTGATTATGAGGCTTAAATTTTCCCTGAGGACGTTTTTGTTTGTTTTAAGCCCTCAAATGTTCTGTATGAGTAGCAGGTACCTCCTGAACACTCTTATGAAAAAGGCATAGAAACCGTTAGTAGAGCAAGAGCTGGGGCGCGAGCAGTGGCAGTAAATCTGAGCAAGCACAGATCTTAGCAGCAACCCACCACTAATCTGGGAAGACGTGTCCACAGACCTGCAGGAGCCTCAGGTGGGAAACAGTGCTAGCATGGTGATCATCAGACAAAGATACGATGAGAGGGTGAAGTGACTCGGGGGAAAGCCGTATATCCTCTGCCGTTTTGAAATGGGTTGATAATGATTTCAATATGGCTTTAGGAACTCCCTTGCACCTGTGCATACTTAAGTAAAGTAGATTTATGAACTGCTGGCTCTGTATTAGGATGGCGTTGCAGATCTTTCCTGGATCTAGAGATTTTTCTTTAAATACCCCATCGAAGTTTGGCCTTTAATAAAGGATTGGAGCCTAGGAATGCTGTAGCTTGCGTGTGCATCGCTGGTCGGCTTCTAGCTTTAAACTATTTAAGTAGATTTTCCTGTCTCTAAAATGCTTGGAGATTTTTAACCTCAACAGAAAGCAGGCAAAACATGTCCATGTTTATATCTATGTGTCACTGGTGTCTAAAATAGAGAACGAGTTACTTCACAAGAGGTAAATTAAAAGATTCTTATGTTTGCCACTGTTTGTTTCATACTTTTGTGGGTTTGTGCTTTTGGGGTTTTTTTCTCTTTCCTTATAGAGTACGACCAAGACAACAGAGTATGCCACAAGTAACAATCCTACTGCTATTACTCTGGAGGAATACTTTGACCCAGAATTTGATTTGAAAGGTAGAGATATAGGAAGACCGAAAGAAGTCACCATTCGAACACAGAAGTGAGAAATAAAATTTTTAACTATTTCTAGTTTGTCTCTTCCTAGTCATCTAATCTCTGGAAATGATTCTTACAAATACCCAGTGTGGTTTTCCCCCAGCTTTCAAAATCAATCAACAGAGAGATCTTGAAGTATTCAGCTGTCATCAAATTCTTCTTCCACTAAGTTAAAGAAAATAGCTGGAGTAGTGCTGTGACTTGTTAGTAACCTCCTGTGCTTTGTCTTCAGTCTGACCCGGAATGTGGTTCGGTTTCTCAGAGCAGTAACTGTTCTGACTCTTTGAAATGTACGGAGTAGGTGACAGTGCTGTGTGTTTTGCTTTACATCTGTTCCTAAACTGTGAACTTAAGATGCTTTTATGCAACTTTCTCTTTAAGATTTAAAGCAACCTTGTGGATGAGTGAAGAGTTTCCCTTGTCTCTTATGGAGCAAGTCACGCCAATCATTGATCTGATGGCCAGAACTAGTGCGCATTTTGCCAGGCTTAGGGATTTCATCACTCTGGAATTTCCACCAGGATTTCCTGTCAAAATTGGTAATATTTAGCAATTTTGATTGTAGCATCTTCTTCATTTCCATTCATTCTATTGATTTTGCAGCATATATTTACAAAAATCATGTTAGGTTTTTACTAGTCGTCTCACTGGTATCTAGAACTGAGAACCCAGATGTACGTTGTCTTGCACATCTGCATTAATTGAATCCAAATTCTGAATGACCAGTAGAGAAGTTTTACTTTAGACACTATCATTTCAGTAAGAATGAGCTGTTGCTACCCCTTTTCTCTTAGCTTGGATGCCTTAGATTTGGCAAATCTTGTTATTTAATAAGAGATTTAGAGAGAGAGAGAATGACTAAGGATAACTTCTCACTCAAGGGAGTTACTGTACACTTTGTCGTTTCCGGATGCTGCTTATGGAATACATTCAATAAACATGTAGGGATTTGATGTGTCTGTAGGTGTGGAAGTGAATGAGAGCGTTCTCTTTTTGACTGAAATTTTGTACTCTTTCCTATAGAAATTCCTCTATTTCATGTGCTGAATGCTCGAATTACATTTGAAAATGTCAATGGCTGCAGGACGGCTGACAAAACATCCTCACAAATGGTTGGAGGTGCACAGTGTGATTCAGGTAAGGAGTGGAAAGATGCAGTGGTTCCATCTTCTTACATTTCTGTCAGTGGAATGCACAGAAGAGAAGAGATGGGTTAACCGCAGAGAATGAAACATTGACAGGTCAGAGGAAGCTGCGATGCATTGGATAGTGTTCCAGGCATTGCAGCTGCTCCGGAGTGTGTGATACTGCTCATACTGACCCATTCCGCCCCTTCTGTGCCTGCCAGACTGACTACACTGAGCTCCAGCAAACTTTCCCAAGTATTTTGAGGTCTAAATTCTGGCGCAAGCTATTGCTGTGGGAAGCGGAATACAAAATTGCTGTTAAGTGACAGCTGAATCTGCATGCTCTTTCAGAAAAAAGTGGATTACGTTTGAGTAGATGCTGATGACGGCATATATCCGGTGATACTCTATCCTATGAGCTGTTGCAGACCTGCTCATTAGGAATAACCTCAGAAGAGCCATTGCAGTATTTATCTTTTGCAACCTTTGTTTTTTTCCCTCATCTGCTTTTGTCAGAGTTCAGCCACCTTAGCACGCTGCTGCACACTGGTTTTATGCGTATAGCTTGCCAGCATCCTGAAGAAAGACTCTGCATTCTGTCTTACTGCTGTGCTTGTTTGCCACAGAAGTCTTTCAAAGCCTATTGGTATATTTAGCCAGGTGGTTTATCTGAATTTTTGGAGTTAATTGTGCATAACCATTCATCAGAATTTTTTAAGTCACAACTTGTAAAAACTATACTATGCCATGTTTGTAACTATATTTGGCTTCTGTAGGTGCTAATTTCGAGGTTGATCAGTCAGTGTTTGAGATCCCCAAATCTTACCACATCCAAGATGACGGCAGGAACATACACGTGCAGGATGAAGATAATGAGATCATGCAGTTTGCTATTCAGCAGAGTTTGTTGGAATCTGGTGGAAATAAAGTAAGTGTGCTGTAATCTGTGCAGTGCAGATCTGACCATTTTGCAAGGACAATGCAGCAATAGCTGCATCTCTGAATTAAACCAGTGTAGGACTTTTTTTTTTTTTTTAAGAACCTCAGAAGGAAAAACATAGTAATGTATTCTAAAGAAGAAATAAGAGTGATTTAAGAGTGATTCGGTGAGTTACACCGCAGATCTGTTAACTGCTGTGGAATTGTCTGTCTTTCCCCATTTCTAGGAAGCGGGAGTGCAGTCCAATGGAGCAGTTGCGTATTCACAGGACTTCAATATACAGTATCAGAGGTAATTAACTTTTTTTCACATTAAACCAATGCAGTGACAGAGCAAAAATACTTCCAACAGTAAGTAGCATGAAACAATTTTGCAACTTTTTGTGTCCTGTAGGTAGCAGGATGCACAGAACACAAGGTCTCTTTTCTTGTGCTTCTTTAAACTTCTACTTTTCCAAGAAGCAAGGGCTCTAAACTGGGTCTCTGTGGCTTATTATAGTATAGCTCTGTGCAACTGGTCTGCGCACATAATGGATTCTTTACCCAACAAGTAAACGCAGTCCTTCTGCTCTTAAAACTGTGAATTTGGTCCCACTGGGTTGAATGTTTATTACATGCTGCACACTTCAGGGTAGCTGTTCTTTCTTTTCAAAATCATTACGTGATCCTTAAAAATTCAGCAACATGTATTTAATGGACCCTTGAGAATATGCTCTGGTATCCGTGGGGTCTTCCTGCAAAGTTAAGTGTGCACAAAGAACTGCATCCTCATGGTTCTTTTGTACGTGGAAAGTCGCTTTTAAAGTAGGTGAGAGTGCTTTGCGAAGCCCATTGAAAATTTAACTGTTGGTATGTATGAAAGATTCTGAGGAACCTTCAAAGAACAGGTTTAACGTTGGGAATTTTATGGATGTTAGAACAACTGCTCTCTTATGCTGAAAACTGCTTTCTGCCCTCTGGGGAGAGATTTTCAGGTTTGCAGATAGAAAATAGTAGCTGGGAAGGGTTGTTGCAGGAAGTGTGAAATAGGGTCTGTCTCTCTTACTTGAAGTTCTTTCTCTCCTTCAGGGCACTGCAGGAGAGCTATCTAACGAGCTCAGGTAACTCACACTGCAGCACCCCCAGTGAACCTTCCAGTTTTGAAAAAGACTTACAGCTTGCCATGGAGTTGTCTGTCCGGGAGCAGGAGGAACGGGAGAAGCAACGTCGTGAAGAGGAAGATGCAGAGCTTCAGCAAGTTTTGCAGCTTTCGCTTGTGGAAAAATAACTCCTTAGTGACCTCCTGAAATAAGGATGACCAAATCTGCATCAAGCTGAAGGCTTTCAGAGCTATCAGTCTGAAGACCACTCCTGGATTGCCTAAGTAAACATTTCACCTGCCTTCTAAGTTGGCATCATCAGCTACAAAAAGCTGATTTATTTTTGTTTGATGGAGTTTCGGGTCATGGGACTCTGCATTTGGCTCCCCAACCATGCAGTCTTAGCTGTAAAGGAAGAGTTTTTATCTAAACGTATTTATTGAAGAGCAGATGGAAATTTTGCTAGGCATCAGGATACAGGATTGCAGTAAAGCTTGAAAACCTGATTTATGGGGCGTTCAGGAGGGGAAACTTCATTACTTACCAAAGAAATATACATCTGCTTAGTCATTTCTGAATAATTCAAAGCCATTGTCTGTTTCTTCCAGTTGTTACGTGGAAGAGTATCTTTATGCATATACACACATATGGTAGTTCTTCATGCTGACAGTGTACCCTGCAGATGTTTTCTGTTAGTTTTGTTTATATGTGATTATCTCTTCTCTAGTTATTGAGATTTTATCATGTGCTCCTGCTTAAGAGGGATAATTTTATACTTGAACAGCTAATCCAAGCTGAAGATTAAACTAGTGCTTTCTGAAAAAGGACAAAACAAGTAGCCAGTAAAATTTTAGATCCTAAAATGGGACCATCTGTCTAGTAAAGTAGTGGTTTCTGCAGTGATTCAAAACCAGCTAGTTCCCGTTGTCAGAGGGCAGCAAGAAAATAAGCGATAGATACAGGTGCTTCTTTGTGATCACTTGGGGTGTGTGTATGAGTGCATGCCTGTGTGTGGGTGCTAAATTCAAACAGAAAAAAATTCAGGTGAAATTTTAATGTATACTTATTGGAAGATAAGTTTTAATTCTGTCATCTGAAAGGGAAACGTGTGTTGCTTTTTAAAATTCAAATGCTCATCCTTCATGTGAATACATATATTTTTTTACCTGAATATTTTTATTGATTTTAAAACAAGCCGATATGACTACACTCATAACAATGGTATTGTAACAATTCACAAGTATGTTTTAACCAGCTTTCCTCAGGTCTTTCGTCATACGATGTATTTGTAGCTATTTTATCTGCACTTCTGTCAGTGTTTACAGTACTTACACTGTGACTCTCAAGTGCACTCCACAAGTACACAACGTACATCCACAGGAAAGCCTTATCGTAGTTAAATATGAGCAATATTCCTCTGTTCTGGCTGGCAGAAGTGTGAAGAACCTGTGGTACATAAGGTCTGATGTTGCTACCTAATCCTGCACTTGTTCCTTGGGCGAAACAGGGCCGTTCTGTGTGACCAACTATTAACCAATATAAAATCACTAATGGACTTCATCATAACCAGTGAGGTGGTTGGTCACATGGAAGCCTATGTTAAACCAATAATCCATTGTTTCACATAGGAAATGATTAAAATTACTTCAGCGTACACTAGAACTGGTATAACTGCACCGTTTTTGTTTAATGATACAGCTTGCATCCCTAAATCGCTTCTGTGGTGTTTGCAGGAATGTTGACTGTCTTGCACAGTAGCAGCAGCCTATGTTGGAATTGCATCTTTCTTTGACAAGGGGATTACTGTGACTTTCACAGTTGCAAAAAAAGGGAATAAGCCTTGCATTGAGCTCTTGATGAAGTTGTGAGGTAGGAGATGAAACTCTGTTCTTTTCCTCCAGTGGCAATAAAGAGTGCTGTTGCCTTTACCATCTGCCTGACACTGCTTGTTTTCTATTAAGCATTTCAACAGTTACAAGGGGGGAATATCTCTTTCCAAGTTGGCTTGTTCTGGTTTTTATAGTATAAACTAAAGAACAGTGAGCAGTTTCACTTCAAGTTTTGTTATGCTCCTGCTTCTTAGGTGAGGACTGTAAAAAAAAAAAAAAAAGTTTTTTGGGGGGTGTTGGGTTTTTTTTCTTCCTTTCTGTGCTTTTTGCAACTAGAAGGCTCTGCTTACCTGAATCAGGTGCTGTTCTTAAACACCAGCTCACATCTTACACTACACCTGTAAAATTGTCTGATCCTCTGTGTGTGCCAGAGGAAAAAGATACCCAGTTATTTTTTCCAACACAGTAACTAGAGTCTTTTAACAATTATCTGCCTTTTTAATTGCAATTTTGTACATTGATAGTTTCACTGATGATAATGTTGCCTTTAAAGGTAGCTCTGGTTTAGTCTGAGACACATAATCCCTGGAAACATTTTTCTGACCTTTTCAATGTCATTTCAGTGCTCTTGATTAGTTTCTACATGTACCTTTTGAGCCAGGAGAGCAGCAGAGGGTTGCATACTATCTTTAATATTAATGCTGTATAAAAGCTGAGTCCGGCTGCTGTTTCTAAGGAAGCTTAAGGCTTGTGCAGGAAAGCAGCAGCTCAGAGTTAAATACCTGCAGTTTAGTTCTAGAACAGAACTGGCTTTAAATGGTGCTATTTAAAAGTTCTTCAGACTGACACCATTTCCAGAGCATTGGTGCTGTGTGCCTGTCTCTGTTCCTGGTAGTCAGACCAAGCATGTGCTACTTGATGCTTTTGGACAGTGGTTTCAAGTAGTGAGCTACATGCAACAATAACTTGCGATGCACTTAATTTGGAAATCCTTCTTGCACTGCTTTGGTTGACTTTTGATGCAAAATAATCAGTCTTCAGACCTGAGCTAACCAAACTTTGCCTGTTAACAGCTGCTGGTAACTGCACTACACTTGCAGGCTGAGCTTTCATTTTCACTTTACCATTACCAGTTCCTTGCTAACAAACACCCAGGAGAGCAGGGGCTTCCCCCAGCTGTTCTATCGAACTGCGCCAAAAAGGGGGCAAGAACATCAGGTGGGAAACGGGACTGCCTCCTCCCTCCGTACAGCTCTGATGAGTTAACAGCAAACAGAACAGCCATGAATAAATAAGAGTCCTGGGTTGTTTGCTTAGCTTTTTATTTGTACAGAGACACATAGCAGCGAGTGGAGGATGAACACAAACAAGAATGCTGCTCCAGGAACACTGAGCTGTAGCTGCACATCCACCCCCCCCAGACAGCACACAGCTATGGGCCAACATTTACACCAGGTGAAGGACCAAGAAAGATCAGCGATACAGGACTTAAAAAAGAAAAGGATCAGAAAGCAACAGAACAGTGTTACCTTGCTTCCTCACTCAGGTTTCACTTAGATTAATAACTAGATCTGTTCTAGGCCACTCTCCTACTGTCATTTTACTACTACAGCAGCAAAGAAAGTCCCCCATTACAATGAGAATGATCTGTGTTCTTTAAAACAAACCAAACAGAAAATATGTCAGATGCAGCACAAGGTTTTAGAGAACAGTTCAACACAATTGTTCTGGAAGTTAAGTTTTAAAACACAAAATAAATTACTAGCCAAAACACCCCTATGTTAAATACCAAAGTAATACTTAGTAAGCAAAATCCAGTTACTACTCATAGCAGTGCAAAACAAAATAGCAGCATTCATATGCAAGTGTGATTTCAGTGTAAACACTTGAATTTATTACTGAAAACGCAAGAAACAGGTCTGTCCAAAGCTTAAACACAAGGGACTTCCAGAGAGCCTGAGCCCAGCAGCCTCACACACCTGCCTGGCGTGCAGACTTCTGGAGGCTCCTACTTCTAGTAGGACAGTGACCTGCATCTGCGAGGAGGTGAATGCTCAGCACAAGCTGGAAACCCTCATCTGCACCTGGTTGTAACAGGTTCAGCACGGCTGGGTTGGTGCGAGGCTGCTTGTGGGTATTAATTAAGAGTTAAAGCAAATAACACCCGGAATGACAAGCCCGTCACCAGGGTCTGCTCATGCTTCAGTATTTCTGCTCAGAGCAAGCGTGTACCAGACCCACGCAGCCAGAGCTGCGGTCAGTTGCTGAGCTTTTGCCTTCAGACTATTTTTGAGGGCTGCACTACAAACCCCCAAGACTCAGCATTCAAGCAAGGAACTGGATTAACGAGAAAGCAAAACTAAATGTGGTTTAGTCGAGTGCGTGGGCTGCCGGGCAGACAGCGATGTCAGTAGTCTGGCCGTGTTCTCGTGCTGAGCCAGGATGGTTCCCTGGCACTGATCAGAACAGGCATCACGGCCGGTCACACTCCCCGCAGCCTCCTGAGGCTCTGGGTGCACACACGCACCAGGGATGCTCTGACGCGCATTGTGTCAGATCAGCCTTGCTGAAACGCCGCGTTTTGGGAGGAAGGTGCGTTGCTACAGACCCTGCTCAAACCCAACCAGGTTTGCTGCAGAAGCGCTCCCGGGAGGTCCGGGAGTCAGTTTGCCAAGAAGTGGGGTGTGATTTCCAGCACGCAGCCATGCAGCCGCTGAAAGAGGCATCACAATCGAGCCACAGGATGCTGCGTGGGCAAAGAGCTGTGCACAGGATCATCGGGGCACCCCCCGTCGCTGGCAGGAAAGGCGGTGGGATGGCAGGGTGCCGGGTGGGCGAACCAGGAGGGACCAGCACCACTTCCCCACGACGGGCCCACCGGGTCCTGCTCCGCTACCGCCGCCGGATGGGCTTGTAGACGCAGACGGCCATGAGGATGATGGTGAGCAGCAGGGCGCTGAGGATGCTGCCCAGCAGCACTGCGGGAGGACGACACGTTAGGATTTGAATGCACCCCCCCAAAGCATCCCCCAAAATCAGCTTTAAAAAGACAATTAACACATTAAATAACGAACAACCAAGCAGAAAGGTGCCCGAGCGCTGCCGTACGCGGAACGGCTCCTTACCCAGGTTCTGCTTCTGCAGCACGGCGTAGGGCCGGCTGCGCTCCGCCGGGCCCGGGGCCAGCAGCGCCAGCGCCCAGCCCCGCACCGCCGCCATGGCCGCCCC
>VXBL01007579.1:91909-143255 GCA_013400195.1 Aramus guarauna
TGTTGTCGGGGAAAATTTAAAAAAAAAAAAAAAAAAAAAAAGCCCTTTGTGCAGCTGTCAAAACTGTTCAGGCAGAATGAAGATGAGGATGATAAGCTGCGGGTTTGTAATGAAAGCTGCTGTTTGCAGAGGGACCTTCTGATGCCTCTCGAGCACCCAGGTCAGCTTTTTTCAAACGTTCCTGTATCAAAAGTAAACAGATGGCTTTAATGCAGCATTTCTCGATTGCCTGCATCGATCTCTTCTGAAAAGAGTATTACTAATCGCTGGGGACCATTTTCTCTCCTTTTGAAGGTAAAAGCAGTGGTGTGCAGAAGTGCTCTCCTCCTCCAGAGCCCCCGGCTCGATCTTTCACACCCGGCACGGCTTTCGTGCTGCTTTCCTCCTTCCTTCACCTCCCTCCTCGGCGGCCGGAGATGCCTCCTTCCTCCCCACCCAGCCTCTCCTCTCTGCTGCCAAAATGTCATCCTCCTCTCCTTGTGGCATCCGGGCCGTTGCCATGGAAATACCTGGCTTTTGATTCAGGACTTCAAAGCAATCCGGGGCTGGAGGTGGCACCTGGGTTCAGTGCCAACGGTGTCGGTCTTTGCCATGTTTGCTAATTGCACGCGAAACGCTTGTCAGCGTAACGTTTAGTGCCTCGGAAAACAGCAGCTTTGTGGTGTGATGGGTGCAGAATAAAACAGGGTAAAGCTTCGAGATCAGGCGTTGGAAACAGAGAAATGACTAAAGTTTTTCCTGAAATGTTGTGGTGTCTTTATTGAGCATCTCGCAGCTAGCAGTGCCAGCAGTGCCAACAGATGGCATGGAAATTTGTGTGTGATGAGCGCAACAGGAATAGAAGCAGCTATAACATGATCCCAAGTGATCTTAAATTAGCGTTGATGGATGGGTTTTGCCCAAAAGTTGCTGCCCTATGAAGAAAGTCTGGTGCAAAATACTGCCGGCAAATATACATCACTGGGATCGTTCCTGTGTCCCCCAGAGTGCAACGCTGCGTTACGGACCTTTCCATTCCATGTCTTTTTTTTTTTTATTTCCAGCAAACTGCCCAAGCACCCAGAGTTTATACGCATTAACACCTCCTTCCCCCTCCCCCCCCATGGAGGCTCAGCCCGGTCCCCAGCCGTGAGCACACGTGGTTCCCGTGGAAGGTCCGGAAAACCCCACGTGTCTCACGTGGATGATAACCCCAGCCGCAGAAGGTGCTATGTTTTATTTAGTAAGCGGTGATAAATAATTGAATAAGACTTTTAGTAAAGCCAAAGGTCTCAGTTGGTGGGATTGCCGTCGGTGTGTCTGTGGCAGCAGGAAGATGGAGCTGCCAAATGGCTTTACGGGCAAGTGCACGGCAAGAGTCCGGTGCCGTAGAGGAGCCCCGCGCTCGGCGAGGGGACCGCGGTCTCTGTCGGCCCATCGAAATGGCTGGCGGGAGAGTCCTCGAAGTCTCTGGGTCTAAACAGTGCGTGTACGCTGAAGCTGGCAGTATTTTAACTGACTGGAGCACAATGAATTGGAATTATTTAATGGTCAGCTTGTATAACTCTTAGCTAAGTGGCAGAGCGTGGCTGCAACTTGTGATGGTGCCGGAAGAGTCTGTCTGGAACTTGCTTTTGGAATAATCAGGGGGGTTGCTGCCGGGAAGACAAGAAACTTGCAACACTGAGTTTGATAATGTGAGTTTGATAACGTGAGTTTCATAAACAAATCTGCTGAAAAAGGATGTTGTAGCTTTGTCGGCTAAAGCAACAAGAATGGCAACAGGCAGACGTTTCATTTTCAAATGAGAAGATAAATCTGGTGTGTGAGGGGTATTAGATGGAGGTAAAGCCACGGTAAGAGCCAGAGACGAAACCCAGCCTCGTGTTTCCGCCGGGAAATGCCGGCAGGGTGACCTGGTGGCAAAGCCCCGCAGTGCGACCGCGGCGGTGCGAGGGACGGCGTTTGGCCTTGCCCGTGCAAACGTGCCCAGGGATCTCTTAATATTGCACCTGCTTTGCGAAGTGATCCGGTAGCGTTTTGTAATACCTGAGAAGTGATGGTGCCGTAGTGCTACGTGGACAGGTCTTGCACGGAGTGTGGGCAACTGTTTCCTGTGGGGCTGAAGCAGAGCTTGTTCCTGGAAAGAGACCTTGGTTCGGAGAAGCAATTAAAGAAATGCTCAGACTGCATCAAGGAGTGCCCACGTGGACTTGTTGCACCAAAACTACCATGTAAAATGGGATTTTTAAGGGCTAGAATTAACTTCCAAATACGTAATGAAAGCAGCACTTAAAGACTGCGATGAGAATGAGAAAACAGCTCATAAAAGAATTGGAAAAGCAAATATACAAAAGCAAACCAAGTTTAAAGCCTACATCAGCAATGTGGGGGTTTTTTTGTTTGTTTCATTTTGGGTTTTTTTGAAACATATAGGAGAGCAGATTAAACACGTTGGTGGAAAGGAAATGCCCTGAGATTTAGTGAGGAGACTTGAGTGACAAGATCCTGAACGCAGGATTGTTTGTGCCAGCTGCCTGTCGGGGTGCTCTTTCCGATCCCTTGCATATTTACTTGGGATAAGAGTCGTCTCCCTGCAGTCTGTTCGAAAGAGATGGGAAGGAGGAGGGATTTCCAAGGCTCCTCCTGCATCCGCCGGGGTTTTTCTGAGCAATAATTGCAGTGCTGCTGGTGGGCAGGCTGGGCTTGGGGGGCACCGCGGTGGTCGGTGCTCGGTTGCCCTCCTAGGCGAGGTGGAGCTGAGAGGATGCAGGCAGCTGCCTGGCTCCGGTGCTGCATCGTCTCATCCCACCCAAATCCTTGACACCCCACGCGGAGGTGGATGTTCAGAGGTAGCAGACGACATCTTAATTTCCGTGTGTCTTTTGTTTTCAGGATGCGGGTTACCTGAACATTCAGCAGAAGGTCTTGCTGTCTCTGACCAAACCCAGATCGATAGCAGTTTCTAAAAAGATACTTCTGCAAAGACCAACTCAATCACTGCATTTTATTGGAGCTTTTATTTCTATGAAGTGACTCTTTTTGCGGAAAGTCCCGCTACAGGGGCTGACATCAGACCGGGCTCTGCTCTCCCGTTGCCCTGGCCGTGCATCCTCCAGTGGCTGGCTGCTTTGTCCCCGTGGAGGGGCACGAAGGAGTCTGAGCACCCACCTCTGGCCCGTGTGTCTCCGTACCAGAGCCCGTTTCCCGGGGTCCTGTCTCCGGGATCCCCGAGGCTGGGTCTGCCAAACGGCGGGAGCGTCCCCGCAGCCGTATCGCACAGGGCTCGCCGTTCTGCCGCCCATTCGGCAAAGTGACCGAGCTGCGCCTTGAAACGGGTCTGGGAAAGGATCAGGCCCGGGACTCTGTTTGCATCTGGCTTGCCGTAAACAATTCCGCAGAGTTACGAGCGTGGCCGAATAGACGGGAAGTGCCGTGCTTGGATGCAAATGCCGTGATAACCCGCAAAGGGCTTTGCAAGAAGCGTGGCAGGGAAAACCGTGACTGTAAACATTGCTGGATAATCCGGGGTACAAGGTGTATGGTGGTTTGGCTGACAAAGCCCAGCCAGGTAAACCGGAGTTGTGAGTCAATATTGCCTTAGACTAATTAAAGCCAGCGTTATTGGTTTGCTCCTGATCTCTGCACCTTGGTGGTTCTTGTAACTGCTGCAATATTTGGCTTGCTCCCCCAGTGTAAATGGCGGCTGGGGCCGGGTACGGTTATGAAGCTCTGTTGTGGGAAAATTGGACTTGGAGATGAAGCGTAGCCCTGGGAATGTCGTAGCAGAGAGATCTGCGTCCCTCACTGGGCTCTGGGGGCTGTTGGGTAGGTAAGGGCTTGCCTTCATTTTTGAAGGGGGGGGGGAAAGCAGGGGTTCCCTATGCCCCTGATGAATGCCATAACCCAAGGACTCTTCTCAGTGCCTGTGGCTCTTGGATCCAGCTTTGGAGATGGGACAAGGAGGAAAAAAATTGTTTTCCTTGTAATTCAGACATGCACGTGAAGCAAAGGGAGACCGGCTCACTCGTTCCCGAGTCGGTGATTCAGACGGCGGTGCCGAGGCTGGCCTGTCCGCTGTTGTCTTTTTGGAGCCGCGGTTCATGCGTTGGGTTTGCGTGGACACCTTGTTGTGGGGTGTCCCTGTGACCCCGCTCTCCCAGAGCAGGGGCTGACTGGTCCTGTGCTCACAGCTGGGTTGCATCGCTGTGGAATACTTGATGATATTTCCCTCGAGTTTACCTACAGCTAAATTATTAGTTGCTGCTTTAATTTCCTTTCTAATAAAAGAAGAGCAAACATCTCATTTTCCTTAGACTGGCTTCAGCTAAAGAGTGGGCAGCTTCATTTGTTGAGATTGTTCTGGCTACAATATGAGAATTAGCATTAAAATGCTGGAACGCAGCGTGCGTAGAGGCTGTTCAAGTCTCCTCTGTGGAGTGAGCCAAACGTGGGTTAGCTGGCGTTCCCCGTCCCCGCAGCGTCACAAACCCGCTCGGCTTTCGGGAGAGGATGTGGGTGGCAGACGGCGGCTGCTGCGGCCGCGCTGGTGATCCCGGCTGGCTGCGGAGGGGCTGGCTGGGAGAGCCCTTCGGGACCTGCGGACAACGGCCTGGGAGAACCTGCCAACAATTTTGGGGTTCTCTGGGCTGGCGCGGTCCTACAGATGCCAGCCGTGTCTGTTTATGGGCAAATGCAAGGTTGTTTTGTTGGAAAACTTTCCCGGTATACCGCTTGTTTTCCGTTAGGAGACGGGATCTGCCTGGCCCCTACCTGTGGGGCTTTTCTGTTCATTGCACGGCTGCTCCCGTGCTGCTCCAGCCTTCAGGGCAGGTGAGGGCCCTTGTTGCAATGCCCGTTCCACTGCTCTTTCTTTAGCTCTCTGTGATTTATTTTGTTTAACACGATAACCTCAGTCAATACAGTGCTTTTTTTTTTTTTTTCCTCTATTAATGAGTAATTTTCCACTAAACTGCATCTCTTGCAAGGTTGGTTTTTTGCATGCTTTGAGAGTGGAGGATGTTTGTGCCGTGTTGGCACCAAGACACCCGGTCAGAGCCGGAGTCCCGCTGTGCCGGTTGCTCCGCGGGCGCCAAATCAGCAGACGGTCCCTGCCCCACAGAAGGCAGTCCTGCCGGTG
This sequence comes from Aramus guarauna, assembly GCA_013400195.1. NCBI lineage: Eukaryota > Metazoa > Chordata > Aves > Gruiformes > Aramidae > Aramus > Aramus guarauna. The sequence goes on from VXBL01007579.1 coordinate 97,029, forward strand.
CGTGACTGCGGGCATCGCGTCGGGGCGGCGAGGCCGCGGCTTGCACGAGAGGTGGCTCGCAAGTGTATGAACACACTGCTTAAATTTGAGTATGTTCCTAATTTAATCAGAAGCCAGTAACTACATGCATTGATTCTCAAGTTTGGTTTGGGGGTTTATAGTACGGACAACACCGGTGTTGCCGTGAGGGTATGTTTTATGTCTGCACTCATTGTTTTCTGATAGATGAGTTGGATGTGAGAGAGCAGTGCCCGTGCCCCGCTGTCAGAGGAAGCTCAGCCCCATGAGGGCCGTCAGCCATCTGGACCAAGGCAGCTCAGCCTGCAGTGAAAGCCGAATTTTGGGGAATCCCAAGGCGTGTGTCGCTGGACCTCTCTGCCAGGGCTGATCGGTGATGGTTCTTGGGGCAGCCGGGGTTTTGAAAGGAGGGGTTGGCATGGCTTTGTTGGGCTCTTGTAATGTCGGGTGGAGGAAGAGGAGGAGCCCCGTTTTGGTGGGGACCTGGGCACCGGTTGCTGGTGGACGAGGGGTGTGCGCTGCTTCCCGTCTCCGATGCGCCGCTGCAGCCGAGGTCAGGGGATATGTCTCGCTACGATGCAGCGCATGGAAGAGAGGAACTCCTTCCCTGTGCTGGGACCTGCTCTGTCCCTGTTTCACAGTGTTCCTTCTCTTGTTGAAGTTTAAAATAAAACCCCGCTGGAGGCGGGAAGCCCGAGCGAGGATTGCAGCCGCCCCCTCCCGTGGCGCCCAGCACGTGGCAGCGATACGAGGGGCAAAACTGTACGTCGGGCGTAACGAGATGGAGGGCTTGCCAACCTCGCCGTGCCGAAGGTGCCCCGATAAGGGGCAGCTGCGCTTTTCAGCCACTTGCCACAAAAAAAGCAGTGGGGTAGCGGAGGGAGCAGAGCCCTCGGTGCCCGGGACGTTCCTGCAGCTGGAGCCGCTGCTCCGGGCGCAGGGTCGGGATGCAGGAGGTGCCGGAGCTGCGTTGTGCTGTGCCAAGGGGAATCTCCCGGCGCTCTGAGCCACCTCCAGTCCCGGGGTCCGCATCCCGGTGACGTTCCCTGCGGTGAGTTCCTGCCGCGGTACAGGTGAACTCACCGTGCGAGTGCTGCTCCCCCGGGTGCACGAGCAGGCTGTGGTACCCCGCACGCCGGAGCGGAGCAGCGCTGGGAGCTGGCCTGATTGCTTCCACACACAGAGGTACGCTTTTGGCTTTAGATACGATTTTTTTCTTAATCGATATTCGTAAAAGGATTGCCTTTATTGAGCTGTCAGCCCAGCATAACTGACCTTGATTATGTCTTGCAAAGAAGTTTAATTCCCCATGTGGTGCCATTAAAGGTCTCTCATACGTGCAAGGTTTGCTCGGCCAAGTCTTGGCCTGCTGGTTTTTCCTTTACCCTGTGCCTTCAGAGAGAACGTCCTGATACGCAGAGCCTCTCCTGCACCCACGTCCCTGCACCGTGAACCCTTCCCGGCATTTTCTGAAACCAAAGAGTGAAAAGCAGGACGTTACAGAGGCACTAGAAGAGGAGATCCAGGCACGCCGGCAGCTCTGTGTTTAAAAGGAAAACCAGTTAAGAACTGAATGCTTAAGGACCAAACCTTCAGCTGGATTTTTGCTGGTTTCAGCAGGATTAGGGAGGCCGACAGCTGGGGATGGATGTCACTGCCGCTCCGAGCAGGGTGGCTGTACGCGGCACGGCACCTCGGGAGCAGGACAGCGGGGGTCTGCTGGAGGGGCTGCGGGGCTCGCACCAGGGCTGTGGGGTGTTGGGGGGACAGGCAGGGCACGGCAGATCCTGTCCTCTGCTGGTATGAGCTGCCAGGGCTTCGCCGCGAGGCTGCGGTGGGCATGGTGCCGAGGAAGCAGTCTGGATGGAGGATGGCGGCTGGCAGAGCTAGGGCGGCTCATGGGGCCATCGGTTTGGGGCTGCCTCCCTCATTAATGACGCCTCCCTCATTAATGACGCCTCCCTCATTAATGACGCCTCCCTCATTAATGACGCCTCCTTCTCCAGCGCTCCCTGAGCCAGGCTCAGCCCTCTCTGAGCACTGAACTCCCCATCTCTGGTGTGCAGCTCCTGCGTGGGGGCCGATGGAGATGCTGCTGCCGCTCTGCGTTCCCCGCTCTGCCCTGACCGCAGCACCGCGTTCCCCCGCGTCCTCCAGCTTTAAGGGCGTTTCATGCAGAATCCCACCCTGAGAGTCGGAGCACCCCCAGCCTGTGGGCACCGGGAGAAGTCGTTTTTGGCGAGAGCGTGAGGTTGCTTGAGGTGCCCGTTACTGTGTAGGAGCAGCATCGCGTATTTTGGTGTTCCCTTCAATAACTGAGCTCAGCACATCAGCAAGGTGGCTCCCAGGAGCGGTGGGAGATGCGGGGGGAGGACAACACGCTTCCGACAGGAGACATTCAGCAAGTGGGGACGGTCTGCTGGCAACCTGCGCTGGATGCTGATCGTCGAAAATAGGGAGTCAAAGCGCTTACAAAATCCTCTCCTTTGATAGCGACTCAGGTTTGTAGCCCGTACGTGCTGCGTAGGGTTGGAACAAAGCTCAGTCTAGCCCAGTCTTCTAGCTCCAAAATACCGAGGCAAACCACGGGCCGCGTGGGAAGGTGTTCTGGAGAGCTGCGAGCTGGCTCCGGTCCATCTGTTGAGGCTGCAGGCGCCGTGGGGAGGGCTCCGTGCTGGCACGGTGAGGGCGAGCCCTGCACCATAATCCTGTGCTGTTCGAGCGGCTAACGCCGAGCCACGGGGAACCAGTCGTCTCGCCACGGGGAACCAGTCGTCTCACCACGGCACGTTGTACCTGCTGGCTCTGAGGCGGTGCGTAACTGGGAGCTCTGACCCCTGTGTGTCTCCAGAACGGGTCTGAGGGGTCCGTACTCTACGAAAGGGGTGCTCTCGGTGGGAGGGGGCGAGCGGGGCAGTGTCAGTGCTGGCAGAGCAGCAGTGCTCGGGGTACTTGGATGTCTTTTTTTCTGGAAGTCCTTGGCTCCTCAGGCTCCTCTGAGCTCCTGCTGTGGAGCAGCCAGGCAGCCCCGGGAGCTTCTCCAAGGCTGGCGTCTGTCCTCTGCGGCTTGCTTACCCGGCAGGTCTGACCTCCCATCTCGTGTCTGCAAAAATTACACTCCTAATTTATGTGGGTTCCTATTTATTTTCTTCCCCTAATCGTGCCCCTGACGTGCGACCTACACGACAGCTTCCTTTTGATTAATTGCGCTGAAATGAGTGCCAGTAACGCGTCCTGGGAGTCAGGCAGTCGGAGGGCAGCGCTGGTTGCCTTGCTGTGCAGATAGCATTCCCGGTCACGTTGGGTGCCAGGTCGTCGTGGACTTCGGCACTGATGGATAGTTACGGTCATTTGGGGCAGCTGTGTCACGTGAAATTTGTCAGATCCCCATAAAATGAAAGAACGTAACAGTACGGTTACCTTTCACTAAGCTGTCTTTTATCTAAACGATGCTTGATTTCCACACTTAATTCTCTACCCGTAGTTTTCCTACTTTGAAGTTTCTAAAAACCAGAACAACCCCTTGGTTTTTTTATACCTGACTTTTTGAAATGGCTGGTGATGCTCAACAAGCCAAGGTGCGGTGATGCTCCGTGAGACCTCGTGCGCCGTCAGAGGCGATTCGAGAAGTCGGAGAGCAGGAGGTTTCCTTACGGACACAAAGCAAGCAGGGCACCTCGTGCCCACTCCACCGCGGGTCTCCTCACCCCGATCTGTGGCTGAAGTTCAAGATTTTCTCTAACTGGGCCTCTGTTCAACAGGTGAAGCAGATCATGGAGGAGGCGGTGACGAGGAAGTTTGTGCATGAGGACAGCAGCCACATCATCTCCTTCTGTGGTGAGTCGCTGGTGGGGGGATGTCGGCACGACCCGGGGGCTGGAGCATCCTCCTCGTGTTGGGCTGTCCCTGCCCGGCGCTGGGGCCGTGGTACTGCGGTTCCTGGGGACACGGTCCCGCTCTGAGCGTTGGGCTGGGGCTGGGAGGTGGGTAGTGCCCAAGGATGGCTGGTTCCGGCAGCGCTCCGAGTCCCTGAGGTCTTCGCTCAGCGCTTAAAATATATTGAGATGTGTCAAAGAGAGGGAGGGATGTTGGCAGTGTGTACGGTCACTTAAGAAATACTCGGAATGATCTTTTCCTTTTCATCCCTTTGAGAACTGATTCAACAGAAGGTCTGTTGAGTCCAAATATCTCTTTGTGTTATGGAATAGGAGTTTATGGAAAAGAGTCTTCAGTCTGCGTGAGTGTGGGAGCAGAGAGGCTGACAGAGAGTTTTAACTGGACTTTGTGGAAGATCTGCTCTGCTATTGTGCTGGTTTCGGGCTTGCTTTCTGGAAGCTATGCTTTTCACTTAAAGTGCTTTTTTCACCTTTTTGTTTTGTTTTGTTTTTTTTGTTTTTTCCTGCTGGTGTGACAATTTTATAAACGTGGAAGTGTTTCAGAATGAATCCATCCAAACGTTTTTTAAAAACTTCCCTGAAGAGCTGTTGGCTTTTGTCTGTGATACGTGCCGGGGGGAGGAGGACACTCTGGGCAAGGACTGCGGAGCAGAGATCCCGAGGAGAGGAGGAGGAGGGTTTGTGTCTCCAAGGCAGTGTGGAGCGGGAGGGAGCAGCCTTGTTCCCCGGTGGGACGTGTCACGAGTTTGAGGCCAGGTCTCAGCACCCTGCCCGGTGCAGAGCTCAGCAGGCCGGCGCATCCCGGGAGGAGCGTTCGGGGCAGCCCGCCAGCTCCCGGTTCGGGGCAGCTCAAACCGCGACCGCGATGCGGTGACACACGGCGCGGCTGGCGAGCTCGCGTGGCGGCGGTGCCCGGGCTCCTCTCGGCAGCTGCTCTGCGCTGGAAACGGTTTCTGGGGGCTGGACCAGAACTTTGCAATCCGAGTGGCAAAATTCCATTGTTTTTGGTCCTTTGTGCAGCTTCGGTCACCCATTCAAACTGGAGAAGAAGAGTCCGCCTTGGACGCAGTGAATGCCCAGGTAAAGCAGGTTCTGCAGCAGCCTCGGTTGTCCCGTCCACCCGGTGCTGCCAGCGTCAGCGTTTGCAAAAGTGGGGAGACCTGGCTGGTGGACTGGGCGGTGTTTGAATGTCAAACCCGGGCAGGAACCAGTTAGTCCGTGGGCAGCAGGACAAGGGCTTCAGGCTGTCGGATGAGCGAGGCGGTTGGAGCCCTGGCCGCGGAACCAGGCCCTTTGTGCTGGTGCTGAAAGAAAAGGTGGTGGTAAGAAAATTTCTCAGCTCCTTGGGGGTGCAGGTGGGGTGGGGCTGGAGCCAGACGGGGGCTTCAAGGAAACAAAGGGACAGCATTAATCAGAGGTGTGGGCTGTGGTTTCTGTGCCCTGGCAGCCCTGGCAGGGTCGGGTGCTTACCCGCTCCCCCAGAGCTCGAGAGTGTGGTTCTGCCAGCCGTGGTGGTCTCAGGGTGCTGTGGATGCAAAAGCTGTCCCTGCTGGTCGCTGACAGCACCGGGCAAACGGTGGAGGTAGCTTGCTGAAGGCGGCTTGCCGAGGGCTAGTGATTGTGCTAAGTGTCTTACCCTGCTGCGTGCGTGAGGTGAGGCTCCATCCACCAAAATGGGCGGAATTGCCCCCTTTGGGACGCTCCCTGAATTTCGCAAGACAAAGTCCCTACCCTGGACTCCTGATGGAAGTGGTCAGAGTCCCCTCTGCCCGCCGACTCCCAGGGCGGGATGCCTTGTCCTGGAGCGCAGCATCCGTCTGCTTGGAAGGGGCTTTTGGGGAGCGCGGCGTGCGTGCCCGTGCCCCGGCAGAGCTCTGGCACGGGTAGAGCTCCCGTCTGCACGGCGGGCGCTGCCCTTTCTCCTGGCTCAGGCTGATCTCGCACGCTCCGTGGCCGTGCACCGCTGCGGAGGAAGCCGTGCTTCCCCTGACGTTTAGCCGGCTGCGGTGATCTCCGGAGGAGCTCGTGCCCGCTGCCCTCTGCCTTTCGCGTATTTCTCCTGGGAAGGCAGCAGGCAGACGGAAGAGGCATCGTCGTAGCTCTGCTGGGAGCTGCTCTGCTCCCTCTCTGCCCACTCACCAATTTTGCAGCCCTGGCGCCTGTGCTGTCGGCCACGTGCCGGCTCTCCCTGCGCCCGGCTGCCGCGGCAGTGTCTATGGCAACACGCAGGGCGATGGCTGAGCGGGCGGCTGCAGCGCCGGCAGATGCAGAGCCGGAGTCTGGGCCCAGCTCTGCCGCGGAGTGGAGGTGATGTTGTGGGCTCCCCGCGGCCTGAGCCTTCCTAGCAGCCACGGCCTGACCGCTCGTGGTGGTCCTGGAGGTCTGTGGGGGATCCCTGGGGGCAGCGCTTGGCCTCTGCAACGTGCCTGGGCGCTCCCGGAGCGGATCTCGGGCACCTCCTTGTCCCTCGCCGCCATGCGATGGTGAACCCCCGAGACCGGGGTCCTTCCCGGGCCAGCGGTTGTCTCTGCAAAGCGCTTAGATGGCAGAAACAAAGCGTCTGCCTTCGTGCAGGGCACAGACCTGCTGACAAACCTCCCTGCTTTCCAGAGAGAAGCAGTGTTCAGGGAGGGAGCCTGGCCGGCCCCTGCAAACGGTCCGGCTGGCAGGGCCTTGGGGACGCTGCTGCCAGGTGCTGGGAAGGCTGCGTGGGGGTTTTACCTGCGGCTTTTATCTTGCTGTTTGCTGCCACCTCCCCTGGCCAGGTGACAGCTCACCGTCCCTGCTGAAAGCCCAGCATAGCTGCGAGGGGAAGCATCGCTCCCGCAAACCGAGGAGCCTGGGCCAGCGCAGCCGGGCTCCGCTGCTGCGGGGTGTCTGCTCAGCATTGCTGCTGCCGGGGGTTTGAGCCGGGGATGTGGACCCTGCGGGGTCCTCGGCCGAGCAAGTTTCTTTAAAGGGCAAAGCGATAAACTCCCGTGTCATCCTGTGGCTCAGCCCTGGGACCGAAGCTGCCGGGGAACCTCTCTGCTGCTCTGCTCCGACTCCACGAGCCCTGGCATCCAGGTCAGCGGGTGGCAGCCGGTGCCTGCTTGGAGCCGGATCCGCTTGCTGTGCCTGTCGCTCTCAGCAGAGATGTTTGAGGTACAGTCAGCTGCGCTTCCAGCACGCCCAGGCTGGGGCCATGCGGCTGCTGCTGAGCAAAGGCTGCAGGCAGCGTGCGGAGGGGGAGCGGCACTCCTCCGTTTACAAATAGCTGAAGGGCAGCTTGCTAATTTGGAGGCTGGGAAGAAGATGACAGAAGTGATGACAACTAGCTCTTGAAGAAGTTGCTCCGAGAAGGCTCGTGCAGCGCTGTCGCCGCTGAGTAAGACTGTAGCATCTACAGGCAGGCACAAAAAAGAAGGAGAAGGGAGCTGTGAGGTTTCCTTTTCTGCTCTGGAGAGCAAAGGGGCCGCCTTCTTCCTTTTCTCCTGGACCCTCGCATGAAAGACACGCAGGTGGTGCTTTCAGGCCCCGCGTGCCTTTGTATGCTGCCGACCGAATGGCATCGAAAGAGCAGAACAGACTTCAAGGTGTGACTCATTCTCTGCTTTTCTGTGCAGCACGAGGCTTCACAGCCTGGAATTATTTATAGCCTCCTGCGACACGGAGCTGAGGCATCCAGGCACGAAGGGCTCGTTGGTTCCTTCTGGCTTCTTAATGATGCTGCTGCACTTTCGCTGGCTTCTGGAGCCTACACCTTCTGGTCTGTCTGCTGTTGCTCTCTCATTTGAATGGTACGTGCATCTTCCTCGGTGCTGTGGCTCTCCGTGAGCCGGGTGAGCTCATAAATAACCTCTTTCCCTGACAAGCAGAGCGTGCTGCGAGCCTGGCTCGGGCTGGGCAGAGCTGCCCTTTTCTCTGGGAAGAGCCACCTTCCTCGTCCAGCCCTCCTCATCCTCTGCGTAGCCAGTGTACCGCAAACCCCTTCTGATGAAACCAGTGGTCTGGCAGGAAAGGGCGGCTGCCCTGTTTTGCCCGCGAGCGAAGGGTTTGAAGCAGACAAACGCGAATTGGCATCTGTCACGTTCGCGCTGCCCTGGGAGGCTGATGGAGAGCCGGCAGCGGGGCTGGGGGCCTGCGGGAGCCGAGGGCTTCGGTGTCCACATCAGTGCTGAGGCTGCCTTCACGCTCCAAACCACGCAGGGGTTGATTGTGCCGGGCCAGAGCGCTCTCGGGATCTCAAACATCTTTAGTCTTTTGCCAAGAAATAAACCTCCCAGCTTGCCTGGGTGTAGCTGCACAGAGCCCCTGCCACCGTGCGTCCCTGCTGTAGGGATGGGGAGGGACTTTCTCTTCGCAGTGGTGGCTGTAAGTTATGAACTGGGCTCAAAAAGATCCTAGGGTTAAAAAGGAAACTACCATTACCCCTGGGTTTAGCATGGACCCGGTGCACTTAGTTTACGTGCTCAAGCTTCTGAGCCCTTGGGAGAGCACAGGGAGAGGTTTTCCTATGGAGACTGTACGTTTGTGTGTTGTTTTGCCGCAGGCTTGCTTGCATGACTCTTCTTTCTGGCGTATGAGGGTGAGTGCGAGGCACAGAGGGGCTTTTTGGGCTCACTGCCTTGCTGGCCTCTTGTCATCACATGCAGCTGCCAGAAAACTGGGCCCTGAGACGTTGCTGATGGGCAGCATGACCGACGTGAGAGCTGCTGGCTTGGCAGAGCTGGGCATGCCACAAATCCAGCGCTGCTCTTGCACCGTGTCCGGCAGCTCCGGCGCCCAGCTGCGTCGGGTTTTGAAGGTGGCTGCTGTGACTTCTTGTTCAGCGGAACGTCAGCATAACCTTACGTTCCAGAAACAAAGCTGCGGCTTTTCTGCTTGCGATTCCACTCCAGCTGGCTCCTGAACCCACCTGACTGGGGTTGACGCCGGCTGCTCCGTCCCGCCAAGGTTAGCAGCGGAGACCTGCCCGAGCTTTCGGGAGATGCCTGCTCCGTGGCTGGGCGCTCTGAAGTGGGTTTGGCTGGGTGCAGTCTCAGGCAGGTTTGTGTCTGTCGCTTGTATTTCAGCGTAGAACAAATGAATGAAGGGACGTGGGGTAGGGCGACGTGAGTGTGCGTGAGGGAGGGGTGGGTCTTCTCGCTTTTGGCCCCAAAGCCATCAAGCAGCCTGGTCTTATTTTGCAGATAGTCCTCTGAGACAGGTAGTCAGACCCATCCGCGCACGGGCTGCGCTGTTTGCACGCGTCTGGGCTTCGGAAGAGTTTGCGCAAGGCTTTGTTTACAACCTAGGTGTCCATCCAGCGGCTCTGCGTGCCTGGGTTGGGGTGAGCAGGACTTGGCTGGCCCAAACGTGGTGGTTTTCGGCTGTTAGCACAGCACGTCTGTCTCAGCACCTCAGCTGCTGCCCGCCCTGCTGCTCGGCGGTGAACTCGGGCACGGCACTAAGCAGAGCAGAGATAATGAGAGCATCTCTCAGCCCTGGGAGCTGATGTTGATGGGTCTGCATGAAATGTCTTTTTAAATGTCTCCATAGAGTTGTTCAGCTGTTGGAAAAAATGCCTTTCCAAAGGAGAGGCGAATCAGCATCTGCTGGGCTGCTGCAGGGAAGGCTTAGCGTGGCTCGCCCTGCAGCGCCGGGTTCTTGGGGAAGGAGGGGTGCCGTGCACCAGAGAGCTTGTTGTCAGACCCGGATCAATAGCCTGCAGAACCGTGGCTCTGTGTAATTTTCCAGTGCTTTGATCAGCCTGTTTAATAAGTCTGTGTTTGACACTAGACATCCATCCTGAGCCCTCCCAGGGGACTCCGGCAAACAGATTGCCGGTGGAGCCTGTGCGTGCGTTCGTCTTTCTGTGGAGTCATCGCTGTCTCCCGTCGCCAGCAGAGCCGGCTCCCCGGGCTCCCCGGGCTCGCTGCGTGTGCAGGCAGGGAGCCTGGCAGGAGCGGGCAGGCGGCCGGGGCTTTCCGGGCAACTCGCTGTGGTTTGGTGAGTGCCTGACGCTGGTTTTTGGCGGAGCCCAGCGCGGGGAGTTAGGCGAAGCATCGCACGGGGACTTCGCTGCCGGGTACCGGCTGCGAGGGGCCGACCGAGTCACCGCCGAGCAGGGAGGGTCTCTGAAGCCAGGCTGAGCTGCTGGCGTTGCCTGTGGTTTATCCCCAGGTTCTCTGCGCCTTTAGGGCTTTTTTGTGGAAGTGTTTGTGTGAACACTGAGGTTTCTTGTGAAAAAACTGCCCTGTTTCCTCTGCTGCTTTAGAAATCCTCAGTCTGCCTGTCTCTCTCTTTCTCCTTCTTGCTTGGACCGTCCCAGCGCAGGGGGCCAGGGCCAAAATCTCCCGTTCCCATCCCCCAGCCTGGGCCGAAAGGAAAACTTCAGAAAGTTGTTCTGTTTCTCTATAAACCGCAAGAAACCCGTGAGGAGAACGTCAGCCTGTTTCCCTGCTTAGCAAAGCAATGACCCTACCTGGAGAAGATGCAGTTGTCGCGTGTCTGATGAGGAGGTTTTCCCTGAAAACCGTTTCAGACGCGTTGAGCCGGGGGAGCAGCACCAGCTGCATCACCGCGCAGCGTACAGCCGCGCTTGGCTTCGAGCTGTTAAACCGCAGATAAACTGTTCGCTCCCACAGGCTTGACCTGGGAGACCCGGTGCGAGCGGGCTCTTGGCAGCTCCTGACCCGCGCGATCGCTGTCGTGAGCCGGTCGCTCCTCTGCTGGGAGAATCGCCACTCTGGGAACAGCGATGGTGCAGCGCAGACCTGGAAGCAGGATGCGACCTCTGTGCGTGCGGAGATTTCCCAGCGTCAGCATCGATTTGTTTGCATTCAGGGTATCGTGTAGCGGAGCCGGATCCTGGCGTTTTCGGAACAAAGGGCTGCGAGCACAGCGGTCCGAGTCCTTTCTCCCGCTCTGTTTTTATGAATGAGCAAAGTGCTCCGAGCAATCCTGATCCGGCTGCTGGCGTGGCACTCCAGCGCAGGCTGCTCGCTGTTGGCGGCAGGGACACCACCGCTGTGGTCCCAAAGCTGCACGGTCCCGGTTCCTCGCCAGCCTAGCAAGGACCTCTTTAGGCTGTTGGGTGGCCAGATAGGTGAGTCCAAGAGAAGTTAGTCTGCCTGACTAGTCCCTCTCAGGTGATTTCCGGGAGATCCTGGATCTACGTTAGCAGGCACAAGGTAACTCTCCATGGGAGCACTTACATCTTCGCACACCCACAGCTCGTGTTTGCCTCCATCGAGCTAGCCCTTTTGTTCAGATTGGCCGAGCATTCTACTAGGCATCACCCAGCTCAGTTCTTCTGTTTTGCAAAACTGAGACGGTACCTCTGTTAGTCAGCAGAACTGATGGCTCTGCAGGCAGAAAAGCCGTACCGCTGTCTGCTGCTGCGGGTCAGAAGACATCTGGGTTCCCTATAACCTCCTGTCTGCTTAGGCAGGAACAGAACGCGGCACCGGTTTCCTCTTGGGAAACATTTCCGCTGTGCAGCAAGGGCATGGATGCAGCGGGAGACTGGCTGTAGTGACGTGAGCTCCGAGTTCTCCTGCCGCTTCAGTAACGGCTTTGCTCTGTTGCAGCCGCGGTGGAAGCCTGTGTCCTGTACGGCTTGAAGCGGAGGGCGGCGGGGTTCCTGCGCAGCAACAAGATAGCAGCTCTGTTCATGAAGGTGGGCAAGAGCTTTCCTCTGGCGGAGGAGCTTTGCAAGAAGGTGCAAGACCTGGAGCAGCTCATTGAGAATGCGTAAGGCACCAGCGTTGCTGTATCCCACAGGTCGCTTGCCTGTCGGTGTGGGCGCGTAGTTTGGGTATGGCCGTGGATCGCAGTGTCCACCTCGAGCCTCTACAGAAGGAACGGCTCTTCGGTGGGGCTGAGCCCTGCCTCGGGCTTTAGATACCCTGACTGAGTCGCTTTTCTAGGAGACTGTGAACTGCTGTTGTGGTTCAAGCCAGGATGGACAAGTTCTTACTTCCTCTGCCCCTTGTCTCGTGCTCCAGGGGCATCTAAGCACGTTTGCTCCTGAACGGTCACAGTTTATGGACCAGTGCGCTAAGCCAACTGGAACCAAATGTGGTCTGCCTCAATGTGCAGGGCTTGAACCTGCAGTAATTCAACTTCTGTTTGAGAGTGGCTCATTCATCCTTGGACGGGAACCAGGGAGATGGATGGCGCAGCTTCCTGGCGGGAGGAATCTTTATGCTGTCCTAAGATAAGCCGCTTTGCTTGCAGACTGCTGTCCTCAGGCACCGGTGGAAAAGCTGGGTGGGTTGGAGGACTCTGCTGAGGCAGAGGCTTGTTCTAGGGTGCCTTTACAGCGGGAAATCGATTTACTGAAGTCTGTTTTCCAATGCAGATGTGGGCTTTCTGGAGTAGGGGGTGGAATAGATGCAGGGAGGAGTCTCCGGAGCCCTGTCCCCGCGGTTCCCTGGGCATCCCCCAGCCCCCGCAGTCAGCACCACCGAAACCCCGGGCTGGGCTCCCGCAGTGCTCGGTGCCCAGCCGGTGACGCTGTTGTCTTCTGCCTTGTGCCTCTAAAGACGAAATCAAGTCCAGGGCATCCCGGAGAATGTGCGCAAGATGCCGAAGCTGCCCAACCTGTCTCCTCAAGCCATCAAGCACCTCTGGATCCGCACAGCCCTCTTTGAAAAGGTCTTGGATAAAATCGTGCATTACTTGGTAGAAAACAGCAGGTGAGTGCTGGCACAGGCCACCCATTTGCTCATCCCAGCTCACTACAGCATCTGCCCCTTCCGATGGTGCCGGAGGTGTTGCCGGCTGAGCTCTGCCCAAGAGGGCTAGAGAAGTCCCTGGAGGGGACAGGCCAGTTGTGTCGCTCCGTGCCCGTCACGGATGCTCTGACGGATACCCTGCTGCTGGTGGCCACCGTACGCTCCCTAAAATAAAGACGGGCCGTGCTTGCCGTGCTGGTGGCTGGGTCGTCAGGGACTGCCTTGTCCTTGTCTGCTGGGAACTGCATGCTGAGGGGTCCTGTCCTGGGGAGGTGCCGTCTCCAGTCCGGGGCATGTTTTGTTAGGAGGTGGTGATGCTTGCATCGTGCTGCAGGAGGGCGTCTATTCCCCAGGAATTTCACGGCTAGAAGAAACAGCCTGTTAAGGGCTTCTTGCCCTCTTGCCATCAAGGAGTGATAGAGAAAGAGAAGGGCATCACAGTGATTTAAAACCACTGACTGTATCGTTTTGTAGTCCCAGGGGGTTGAAATGCTACAGTGTTCTGCTTGCTTATTTCTTCTAGTAAGTACTATGAGAAAGAAGCTCTCCTGATGGATCCTGTGGATGGACCAATTCTTGCATCTTTACTGGGTAACACTTTCCTCTTACCCTACTTCGATAGCTTGCTTTCCAAGCCTGTGTTCCCAGTTCTGTGATCCGGGATGTGAAATGCAGTTGTTTTCTGGTGGGAACTCCAGCAGACGTAGTAGCCCTGGACAGTGGCCCTGCGGAGCGCTTACAAAGACCGCATGATGCGCAGCTGCTGAGCAGTGCATAGAGATGGGGAGTTGCAAGGCTGAGCCTGGGGCTTTCCTTTTCTTGCACAGGCTTCAGTAATACTGACAGACATAAACCAGGGCTGAGGCTGTGCGGTGCTGCAACACGGGGCTCTGCGTGCACAGGCCGGGGTTATCTGCTCGCTGCCAGGGCTGGCCGACCCCTCCGGGTTCTTGGCTGCTGTTAGGCCATGCAGCAATGTGTGCTGAGCCTGGTGCTTGCTGCCTGCCGGCCCTGCCGAGAGGATCCGAGAGGAGCCCACAGTCACTGATGCCTTCCTTACGTTTGCAATTTTTTTTTTTTCTTCTCTGCGCAGTGGGGCCCTGTGCGCTGGAGTACACCAAGATGAAGACCGCCGACCACTTCTGGACAGACCCCTCAGCTGACGAGCTGGTTCAGAGGCACCGGATCCACAGCTCACACTGTCGCCAGGACTCACCCACCAAGCGCCCGGCGCTCTGCGTGAGTGCGGGAGGGACGGCCCCGCGCAGCGCTGCTCCCGGGTTCAAGGCTCCCTTGTGTGCAAAGGGCTGTGAAGCCCTCTGATGAGAGGAGGTAGAAAAGCACAGTTACTTCCCAGCCAGAACCGCGGGGAACGCGGGCCGTGGAGGCTGCAGGCGTGCTGGACCAAGGCGGCACTGCATGCCCTTTGAGAACATCACGTGTGAACAAAAAGCAAGGGCAGCTGAAGTCTGCTGTTTATTGCAAACAAAGCACGCTCCTGGAGCCTCTCGAAGTACAGAATCGAGCTTGGCCAGAGCCAGGAATCCTCTTAGAGGACACAGAGAGAAAGACTTCTAGCAGTGACTTTCTTAAGTATCTAAGTGAGGAGGGAATGAGCTTCAAGGGAAGCTTTTTGAAAGCCAGAAGGTGTCTGTGCTCACCTCACGTTTGTAGGTGGATCTCTTCCAGATTCAGAAAAGGCATTCGAGTGGCAGCATGGATGACCGGCCATCCCTATCTGCCAGGGACTACGTGGAGTCGCTGCACCAGAATTCCCGAGCCACGCTCCTCTACGGCAAGAACAACGTCCTGGTGCAGCCGGTGAGTATCTGCCGGGGCATCTGGGCTTCAGAGAGCTGCTCTGCTCCACACCAGGTAGTTCTGTCCCAAGTTGCTCTTTGGTGAAGAAAAGCCCAGGCTCGTTTTTCATCTGGGAAGGCAGCGACCGGACTGTGTTGTTGATCCCGGTGGCCCGGATCCTCCCTGTGGAATGGAAGAGCTGTGCTTCTGCCTGAGTAGAAGCAGGCTCCTCTCCCTGCCCTCTCTTGGCCAGGGGCCACAAAACACCGTCTCCTGTCCCTTCCTGCTTTCTGCAGTCAAATAAATGCAGTGCAGACTGCTTGGCTGGAGCTGTTAAGTTTGCCTCAGCCAGGCAGCTGCCCTCGGCCCTTTTCCGAGCCGGAGAGGTGTCCGGTTATCTCTGCTGGGAGGTTTTCTTGTGGGTTTTTGTGGGTGGGTGGGCTCGGGGGCAGCAGGCAGGGCTGTGTCACGGTCCAGGACTGCGCTCCAGGGCACGGCTCAGCCTGGCGTAGCCTCAGGCGATGCTTCACGCTCCTGGCGTCTTCCAGGCTGATCCCACCAGCTGACTCTCGCCCTGCATTTTTCTCCTCAAGCGAGATGACATGGAGGCAATCCCGGGATATCTGTCCCTTCACCAGACAGCCGACATCATGGCGCTGAAGTGGACTCCCAACCAGCTGATGAACGGCTCTGTGGGGGATCTGGACTACGAGAAGAGGTGACTGGCTCCGAGCGTGCCACCGCGCGGGGCAGAGGGGAGGCAAATGTTCCCCGGGTTCAGAGTTTGGATCTGGTGTCCAGGGCCATTGGGGAGTTTTCCCACCGACTGCAGAGCAAAATAATCATTGCTGAATCTGTAGCCCGGGGAAGAGGCCGGAGGTGGTGGGAGAGGTGGGCTGCGGGAGCCGGCGTGAGATGCTGCGGTACTGCCCGTCCCTGCTGGGAAGGGTTCAGCGGGGGAACGGGAGGGTGCTTGTTCTGCAAGATGTACGTGGTTCCATTTACTGCCCTCGGGGATTTCGTCAGGAGAATGCCCTCTCTACACGCTACACGGTGCTTTCAGGTTTATCGCGGTTATTTTAAACTGGGGAACCGAGGAGCTCATAAGCAGGAGACAAGTGTGTGCAGAGAGGGGGGACGTGAGCGGTTCCCGGGTGATCGCACCCCGGTAACAGAGTGGGCCGTTCTGTAGTGCTGTTTCGGTGCGGTCTGCAGCCGGCCCTGCGTGCGGGTACTCAAAGTCCCTTGGATTTAACGGAGCCCCTGGAGCCTGTTCCCGAAGTTTCCCTGCCTGAAGTTTGCTTGGCAGGGGTCTTGCCATGCCCTTTGCCGGGCATTGCCTTAGGGGCTGCTGGCATTTCTCTTGAGAGCTGCAGTCCTTTTAGCAAACTACAGTCGCGCCAGGTCCCAGTTTGCCTGAGAAAGGAAACAAAGCAAACAAAATCCCTTCCCACCGGCACACGCTCCGGGAAAGCTGGTGTTTGGGACCCTGATTCTTTGACCTGGGGTAAAGATCTTCTTCAGCAAAACTTGTTCCCAGTTTTGTTTATTCTCAATTGCAGTTTTTGGGGGTTTTGTTTACCTGTGTTCTTTTCATCTCCCCTTTCTTCTTGGCCCCTGGGCCATTCTGTTATGCCTGGTACCCTCCCCCTAAAATGTTATTTTCATCTCTACGCTACTTTTCTGAGTTCTTGACTTGGGCATCAGCCTAAGGTCTAAAACTTCCCAGTGTCAAGACGTGACCAAGGAAGAGAGGAGTGAGATGACACAGTAAGTACGAACCGACAAGGAATGACTCTTGCGCACCCCTTCCCGTCCTTAACTGTCTTTTTGACCCGTTATTTTAAGCACCGTTTTTGTAAAGTGACAGCTGATGCTGCTCAGATCTGGAAAGTGCTTTGTTGCAAAGCAGCAGGGTGTTACTCAGCGCTCACGGAGCAGTGCTCTCGCCAGGCTCTCCGCAGAAATGAAACCCTGCGTGAGGCCACGTGTCTCCTGGCGAGGTCCCTTCCCGGGTTCCTCCTGGCCTCCCCGTCCCGCCGCCCTGCCTGGCGACCCGCAGCTCTCCAGCGTTTTCTGGCTTTGCTCGGTCCCCTCGAGGTGCCTGCGCTGAGGGAGCGCAGCTCTCAGGCAGGAGCAGCTGGGACCAAATCTGTTTTCCGCTCTGAAAACCCCCACAGATCGCGAGGGTTTATCTCCCCCTCCGTGGGGGACAGGAGCTGAGCAGCACTGCACATTCCCTTGGGGCTCCGGGGCTGCTCCCACCTGGTTCCCGGGATTCTCCCAGCGCTGCAGCAGGACCGGGAGCCCAGAGGAGAGCGCTCAGCTCTGCCGGGCTCCACATCCCTCCCTCCCTGCGATTGCCAGGACTCACGGGCACGTTGTCCGGGTCGGGGAGCGAGGTGAGGGTAGAGAGCAGCCCGGGGCGGGTGGGACTGGGCTGGGCTGTGGTGGCAGGGACAGTTACTGGTTCTGGAGGGATGCTGTCACTGAGTCGGGCTGGCCCCATGGCAGTCGCACTGCTGCTGGGACCTCATCCTAGGGATAGCTGGAGGCCGGACCTGGAGCTGATGTGAGCAGAAGCAGAGGCTCTTCCATCCCTGAAGCTCACAGCTCCCCCTCTCTCTCTGTTCCAGTGTGTACTGGGACTATGCCATGACTATTCGCCTGGAGGAGATCGTCTATTTGCACTGTCACCAGCATGGTAAGGCCAGGGAGGGGGCTGCTGGAGGGTATGATCCCCTGACACTTGCTTCATCAGATCTTTGGGGAGTGCCCGTACGGGGATGTTTCGATTCGGCCCCAGGGGGATGCCCAGAGCTCTGGGTGGTCACCGTTGGGGAAGCGCTTCCAGGAAAGCCTTTAAACCAGCTCCTGGCTGCGGTGCTTGGCTGGGGAGTGCTCTCTGCAGGACAGTGCTCTGAGGGTTTCAAGGGTGTGACCTCCCGGGCAAGCCTTCTCCAGGGCCCCAGACTTGGAATGGACTTACAGAAGAATCCAAACAAGGCAGAAAGTCTTTCTTTTCCATACCAGAAGGACAATTCCCTGAGCTCTCTTGCCTGTCCTCTGCGTTTTTGACTGGTGATGTTTCCCTCATTCACGTACGTGTCTTCTCTCTGCTGTCGCTCTTGCTAATAGTAGACAGCGGTGGAACGGTGGTCTTGGTGAGCCAGGATGGGATTCAGAGGCCCCCGCTGCGGTTCCCCAGAGGAGGGCACTTGCTGCAGTTCCTGTCCTGCCTGGAGAACGGGCTCCTGCCCCACGGGCAGCTGGATCCTCCGCTCTGGTCGCAGCGAGGAAAGGTAGGCACCCCGAAACCGGGCTTGTTCCTGAGCCCCCAGCACCGCGGGTTCTTGCCGGTGTCCCCGTGTGGAGCGTCACAGAGCAGAGCTGGTGGGGAGGACCCTCTGCCTGTCATTAGTGGCTGCTGCATTTCAAACAAGCTCCCTCCCAAAACTAAGGAGGAAGGTGGGATGGAAATATGGCAGCTTGGTTTAGCTCGTGGCCTGGACCGGCTAAACAGACCTTTCCGGGCAAATCAGGAGGGAGGTGGGGTGGGAGTGCTGGCCACGAGGTGGGCAGGTTTGGGTCTCGTGGACCTGGCCGTGCTGCGTGGATTACACGTACCCTGTGCACAAACGGGGTTACGTACGTATTCAGCGTGTAATTGAAAGATGAACCCAAAGAGCAGGGAACATCATCCATGAGCAAAGCGTCATCCGGGCTGACTAAGCACGTGCTCTTCTGGGGCAGGAGTTTGGCAAGCGAGGCCGTGACCGCGCTGGCCGGCGTGGTGGAGCGTGGGGCGGCTTGTGAAGGGCAGGTTTTGCTCACCTAGGGCAAGGTGTTTCCCAAGCTGAGGAAGCGAAGTCCCCAGGGCTCCTCCGAGTCTGCGTCCGACAAGGAAGATGACGAAGCCACGGATTACGTTTTCAGGATAATCTACCCAGGGACGCAGTCGGAATTTGGTGAGTGCATTGGCGGCGTGTTCCAGGGGTGTCTGAGCAGCCGGGGTCCGGCCCCGACAGGCACGCTGCAGTTCACGCCAGGAAATGGCTCCAGAGAAACGGGCTTTGCTTGTAACCCTGCTGCCTTTTATTCGACATGTAAGGGTTGGGGCTTTATTGTTTTCTTTTAACCTTCCACTTGCTATCAAGTCCTTCATTTCTGCAGCTGCACAACAAGCCATGACTACCTTAATGGTTGGAAAAAAAATTCTTGCACATGATTTTGGTAGTAAGGTCATGGTCCTTGGGGGTCACTTTTCACCGTCACAAACCTCCAGGGTTGATTCTTCTCTTGCTGTCACCATGCCAAATCGGCAAGTGCCGCGTTAAATCCCGCTATGTTCCTTCGATGTCGCTTCTGCAGCG
The DNA here is from genome assembly GCA_013400195.1 of Aramus guarauna. NCBI lineage: Eukaryota > Metazoa > Chordata > Aves > Gruiformes > Aramidae > Aramus > Aramus guarauna. The sequence goes on from VXBL01007579.1 coordinate 115,818, forward strand.
CAAAGGAGAGGTTACAGCACCCTTCTCTGTGTGCTGCCAGCCTTGACCCATGTGTCTTCGCTCCCAGGCTCCCAGGGAAGGGAGAGGGTGCTGCTGGGTTCACCCACCCAGAAATCCCTCTTACTGTCCGGTCGTGAACGATCTGAACAATGTGCTGGGCTGAATCACTCGTACATTTGTCCTCACTCTTCTGTGGGATACCAAGAACAATTTTTTGACCTCTGGGAACATTGTGATGATTTTACAAGGAGGAAAACCAAGAGTGTAATAGAAGGCTTGTGGAGTGTTTTTTTAAAAAGCTATGAAATTTGATCAAAAATTTGTTCCTATATTTCTGAGGCTAGAAGAGGGCAATCGCATCTCCTGTGACTCCTCCATAATATCAGTTAAGATTATACTTGGTTCCCCCTGCCTTTAGCTGACTAACACAATTCAGTGAGTCAGATAAAAATCTGACTGAGGCTAACACAGCAGATAGAGACGCTCCTTTCTGTAGCTCCCTTTTGATCTACCTCTTCAAATTCCATGCTAGGGGCCAAATTTTCTGTGAAATGAATTGCTGCAATCGTCTCGGCTGGCATCATCAAAGACTGCGCAGTTCCTGTGGACCTTCCCAGAGGGGGGTGGAACTGCATCAGTTCTTTCTTCTCTACAAATTCTTCCATTCTCCGCTTTCATTTGTGCCCTTCTCCTCTCTCTGTGTCTCTAGTTACCATTAATGGTAATTTTCATCCATTCCTTGTGTCTGTGATCTCCGTCGCTGCTGAGAGAGGGAAGATCGCGAGGACTCCAGCTGCAAGCAAGATGGTGGTGATCCCCAAATGGTTTCCGAGTCTCCCCATCACGTCCCGACCTCCCCTTGCCGCTCCGGGGGCCACTCGGCATCAGTGTAATGCGGCTGTTGTTTGTGTCCGGTGCTCCTGCTTGCCTGTGGTGTCACTTGACGATTCCTGCAGAGGTGTCCCCTGCCACTGCCGACCCGCACGGTCCCGTCAGCGCCTGCTCAGTGGGAGGGAAAGGGAAGAGGCTTTAACGGGAATGGTTTTCCTGTTTTTCCTGCCGGTATCAGTTATTCAGTATCACAGGCAGGGAGAGCCAGTGAGACCCAGGGCGAGTGGGGAAGCCCTCTCCCAGCTGGAAGAGGGAATTTCTACCACGATTTAATTTCCAAAGAGGAGTGAATAGGATTATTCTTCATTAATCTTTGTCTGCATCCCACAGTTCCCCTTCATCATGACGGCCTTTTCCTCGGGAGGCCCAAGACCGAAGGGCAGGGGCTGTTCCGGCGTGGGGACAGCTCGGGGCTGTGCGCTCCCCGTGCATGGGCTCAGCACCGGGCCAGCACCTGAGCAGGATCCCAGGCCGTTGCAAGAGCACTTCTGAGTTTAAGCAGGGATTCAGCAAGTGACAACATGAAGAGCTACTTGCTCCTGCTGTCCCTCTCAACTTCTTCTTCATCAAATTCTTTATCTCCTGTCGTGTGATTTGGATGCTCCCATCTTTCCGTGAATCTTGCATGGGGTCCTAATGTTTGAGAGGTGGGGGCTTTTCCCTCCCAGTGACCCACTCTTCCTGGGACAGCGGTTGATTTGGATCGTGTCTTTCCTCATCTCTGTGACAGTCTGTTGCAGCCCCTTCTCTCGGGTCCCTCTGGGTTGGGTGTTTTTCTGCCTTGGTTGGCACTCAGCGGTTTAAGATTATCTTGCTGAAGGCGCTGTAGTTAATTAGCAGATGGGTCTCTCTCGCGCGCTCTCTCATCAATGCACTTTGTTTCCTTTCCTTTCTCCTGAGCTCACCAGTGCTGGTGCTGTCATTACCTGGTGTGGGTCCTACCCGGTTGCTGGAGTCTCCTTGGGAAAAGCGTGGGATGCTGCATTCGCTAATGGCAGCTCTCCTCTCTGCCCTCCTGTGGCTCACCTGACCCCCGGGCAGTGCCAGACCGCGCTGATGTTCCTCTCTCTGCCCTCTTCCAGTGCCCCAGGACCTGATGGACACGCCGGGCGCTGGCCTTCCTCCCATGTGGCAGCCCAGCACCCGCAAGTCCTCCTGCTCCTCCTGCTCTCAGAGCGGTTCCTCTGATGGCGGGCCATCCAACGGCTGCAGCCACGAAAGGTACGACGGCTCTGCTGCGCTTCGACAAACGCAGGGGAGGTAAAGCCAGGGTCGTAGGTGAGAGTCCAGCTGATGGCCGCAGTAGAGCTGTCATGGTGCAAGCGGTGTCTCCAGCCTCGCGCTCGGCTCGGTTGTCCAGGGACCATTTGCAGGTGCCCGTGGGACGTGTCCAGGCTGAAGTGAGGCTTGTCCCCCTCATTGGGACATCTCAGCCGCTCCCCAGCGGAGCGGGGGGTGCGCCTCTGGAGGCAAAGCTGGAAAAGTGGGATCAAGGCAGGGGCTGGGGGTGCGCACGGGAGCCCTTCCTCCCCTCACGGCCGATACGTTTTTATTGGCAGAGCTCCGCTGAAGCTCCTGTGTGACAATATGAAGTACCAGATCCTCTCCCGGGCCTTCTACGGCTGTGAGTACTTGTCACGTCCGCGATGCCTTGAGATGCGTGATGGCCAAGGGAGAAGGTCCTGGGCTGTGGGCTAGCAGTGGTGCTGAGGCAGCAGGGCAGTGGCCGAGGGCACTGGGACCAGTCTGTTGCATGCAGGACCCTGGGTACACACGCTCAGGATTGGGACCAAACATTTGAACTCTGGCCCTCAGACTTCAGCCCGTGCTGGTGGTACGTGATGCTGAGCTGCCGACCTGTCCCAGCACGGCTGAACGTTTCCTTCTGCCTGACGCAGGGCTGGCCTATTGCAGACACCTCTCCACGGTGCGAACCCACCTCTCTGCGCTGGTTAACCACAACATCGTGTCTCCTGACGTGCCCTGCAACGCCAGCTCGGGGCTGACTGTGGACATATGGCAGAGATACCTGCAGGACAGCACGGTAGGGCCGCTGCTCCCGGGGCGCGTCCGTTGCGGTGGGCTTGGGACATCCAGGGCAGCGTCACTTGAGCGGTTGTAGCATGGTGAGGTTGGGCTCTTTGAGAAGAAGGCAGACAGCCCGCCCCAGGCTGCGCAGAGCCCGGGGCTCCTAATCCTCCACGCCTGGAAGCCGGGGAACGAAGGCTGCTCTCCCTCACGGGCTGCTATTCGGAGCCTGCCGGCCCCAGCGCCTGTCACCCCCGGTGCTGTGCTCTTGGGGGGGGTCCCAGCAGGGCTGTTACAGCCGGAGAGCCCCGACCAGTGCCCCGGTCCTGAGGTGCTGCCGGCGCTCGGAGGCACAGCGGTGACCCTGAGGGACTTTGGCTGGCCGCTTTCTGGCTGTGGTGGGCCAGTGCTTCCCGAAACGCCCACCCGCAGGGGCCTCTGGCCCTGCTTACGCCCAAGCAGAGATCTGAGGTCATCCGCCACGAACGGGCAGCGAGTTTGCGGTGGTCGGTGCCTGGGCGCTGCAGGGCCGGGCGATGGGCCGTGGTCCTGGCTGCGTCTGTGCGCCGACTCGGAGCTCTTCCCGCAGAGTTACGAGGACCAGGAGCTGCTGCGGCTGATCTATTACGGCGGGATCCAGCACGAGATCAGGAAGGCTGTCTGGCCCTTCCTTTTGGGCCATTACCAGTTTGGGATGACGGAGGCAGAAAGGAAGGAGGTTGGTGTGGCTGTGCAGCCTGGTGTATTGCCTTGGTGTGCCCTGGCTGTTTCGCGGCGTGGAGCGTCTGTATGCCAGAGCCCACCCTGGGAACCAGCTGGGCGTTGTGTCCCCTTCGTTCTGCGGCTGGTGGGAGAACGGCTCAGATAAACGGGAATTGATAGGACCAAGCTCAGCGCTCCCCTGTGCAGCTCCTGGTTGCTTATGTTCAGTGTCCTTGTGCACCTCTGGAAGGCAGGAAGGAGGTGGATGATCGTTTTTCCATCCTAATTTTTGCGAGGGTTTGCGGGTCAGGCTCTGGCTGGCACCGTGCAGGAGATGGGTGACTTTAGCCATAGTGAATGCAAGCGTGCGCTTGTCTGTGCAGGGCTGTTTGGGGGATGGAGGAGGTGCTGCCTTCTGGGCTGTTGGGGGCATCAGTTAAAGACCCTCTGTCTCTAAACGCTGCAGGCTGACGACCAGATCCGCACTTGCTACGAGCACACCATGGCGGAGTGGCTGGGCTGCGAGGCCATCGTCCGGCAGCGGGAGAAGGAGTCGCACGCAGCAGCTCTGGCCAAGTGCTCCTCCGGGGCCAGCCTGGATTCCCACATTCAGAGGATGATGCACAGGGATTCGACGATCAGCAATGAGGTGAGGGTGGGGGGGGCTTGCGGGGGGCTGTGCCCACCCGTGCTCGTGTTGGCTTGTGCTACAGGGAGGAATGGAGACGCAGTTCTTGCTCACCCTCCTTCCCTGACGTCTGCGCCTCATTGCTTGCTGTAATCCGTGCAAGTTAAAGTTGGAGCTTTCTTACCTGTTTTCTTTCATCCGCTCTTCCGGAGCATTTAGCAGGAGGAGTGGCCATCTCCTGCGCTATGACCCCAGCTTCCACGCTCTGCGGTACTGCGCTGACCGAGAGGTTTTGGTCTGCAGCCCCAGTGACATATCGGGGGTCTAACAAATTTGGTTTGGTTCTTGCAGCCGCAGCAGCACTGAGCGGCTCTGCATCTGTCACGGGCAGGGGTGCTGGGCACGGGGGCCTGAAAGCCGGAGGCAGCAGGGAGAGGGCAGGGGGTCCTGGCAGAGGGTCAGCCAGCAGCCCAGCACTCATTTGTGGAGCCGTGTCTTCAAATCCAGACACTCACCAGTCCTGCGAAACATTCCTTGGGGGTATTTCTGGAGAACAAGAGATATCGGTTACCCGGTTTGCACTCCTGGTGCACATCAGGATTAGCTCCATGGAAGTCGGCGTGGAAGGGATGGAGGAAGACCATGTTTCTGGCCCTGGGGGGCTGTGAAACAGGTCAGTGGGCTTCTCGACTCCTTCCATCAGCTGCTCAGTGCAGAGGGACCCTGGGCCACTGCCTTTGGGCAGGAGGAGCAGGGTGAAGGAGCCTGCGAGGCTCGGCAGCCTCGGTCCCCGTGCCATCGTGGGACGGAGCTGGGCCCCGGTGCCGTGGGACCGGCTCAGAGCAGCACAGTGAGGAGTGAGACCCACAGCCCAAAGCAAAGGGGGTGGAGGGAAAAGCCTGCGAAAGGAAAGGCAGTCCTGGGAACAGTCCAGGGAGTGTTTCCGCACGGGTTTTGTCCTTGGAGGAGAACAGCCCGGCACGGCAGAGCAAGCGGTGCTGGGTTATCTGACCTCGCGCTCCCGCACCGGAGGTGAACGGGGGCCAAGCCGAAACGGGCCCGATAGGTGCAGCACCGGAGACTTCATCTGGTTTCCTCTAGGGAGTTTGTGCGAATGCTTTTGGAAAGAGATGAGCTCAGCCCCAGCCACGCGCGTGTGTGTACAGGGAGGCAGAGACGCGGGGAGGGCAAGTCCAAGCCAGGCTCTGGGGGCAAGAGCGGGGTGACCCAGCTCTCCAGGGCACGAGCAGCGTGGGCTGCACGGTCGGCATTGCCGAAGCCCCGGGAGTCGTTCCCGTCCCTGCGGTATCTCCACGGTGGTGGTTCTTTCGTATCCACGTCTGCCTGCTGTGGGAACGTGCGCTCGGAGGGAGCTGGCAGAGGTGATACGTGCAGAGGTTCACCCCCTTCCCGTCTCAGCCTGAGGTTTCCTGTTAGAAAACGCTCCCATGGCAATGGAGGAAAACTGTCGCCCTTCCTCTCTCCATCAGAGCCCTGCCCAGCAGACACCCACAATACTAGGGTGGGGACGACAATTGCTGCCGCTCTGAAAGTGCCGTGTTTCCTTAAAACCTTATTGTTTGGGCGTGACGTCATCGCAACGCTCTCCACATCCCGACTTGCGTGCAGCGTCAGCGGCCGCAGGCTCCTGCGCTCCGACCAGCCTGGCACAGGGAGGGACTCGCTCCGAAGCAAAGGCTGGTTCCTCGGGGGGAAGAATCCACGCGGCAGAGCACTGCACTGGTTGCTGCGGAGCCTGACGCGTCCTTCTGTGCTTCAGCTGGGCGCCAGAAAAGGGTGCTGTTGACTTCTAGAGAGGCTGCCTCAACTGAGTCTGGCTCGAAACATCACTATTTGTCCTTTAAGAAAAGGGAAAAACATTAATGTGCTTGGAGGGATTGTTTTATAGCCTGTGACTTCATCGTTTGTGTAAACTCAGATGGGGTGAGTCTCATTGCTGCCAAATTAGGACAGAGAATTGTAGAAATTTGCTCTCCAGGGAGACAGCGTGACCTCCCTGAAGGCCAGAAGAAAGCAATTTCTTTCAGGCCCAAACATACAGTGTTTGAACTGGGACTTTGTTTTTTGTCATCTTCCCCAGCAGTAAATGTCAGTGGCGGGCCGAGGCAGGGTGCTGCGCCCTGTGACAAATCTGCACGGCAGAGCTGATGCGATGTGAACGTCTTTCATGGGTCCAGTGTGAGACTTTACTGGATGCATTTTCTGCTTGTTCTTTAGACAGATGCGCCCACCTCTGGTAGCGTGGCTTGAGCCTCCCCCCGCTCCAGACACAAAGGCTCTTTGCCTTTTCACTGGCCTTTTTGTTCTCTCTTGCAGTCTTCGCAGAGCTGCAGCTCTGGCCGACCGAATCACGCCCGGCTGCAGAGCGACTCCAGCTCCAGCACGCAGGTGAGCGGCCGTCCTTTGTCCTCCCTTGCTCGTTCAGGCACCGGCCACCCAACGGCCTCCCGGCGCTCTGCCCCGGCGCGGGCTGCTCGCTGGGTGATAACCGTGATGATTGCTGGCGAACAGGAGCGGTAGCTGGAGGAGGTGGGTGACTCACAAACCTGCCGCTGGAGCCGCTAAGGTCAGCCCTGCGCGCTGCTCGGCCGTGTTTAATATTCAGCAGCCTGCTCTGCCCGGGCTCGAAGGACCCAACCCCCATGTGGCCTTCACACTTGAGGGCTCTTGGCCGCTCCGTATGTTAGTAACCGTGTGTTTAACCAGCCTGTTTAAATGACATTCTGCCCAAAATATTATGCCGAGTAAAGCGCAGCCCTTTGGAGCAGGGACCGTGGGCTCCGAGTTGTGCAAATGAGCAAGCACCGAGCTGCCAAATCCAGGCAGGGGAGAACCTAAAGGCTGAGGACTCTGCCCAGAAATTCCTCCAAGAGTCTGGTTAAAGTAGGGACAGAGAGCTAGGAGCTCAGGCTGAAGTTCTCTCACTTTAGCAAAGATGTGGAGCCACAGCCAGGCACAGCACTAGTAAGTCAAAATGCCTCAAGCCCTCCGAGCTTTCTTCCACTGGTTGCTTGCGTGAGCCCTGCACATATGGAGCAGATCTTTCTTACAGAATCATCTAGGTTGGAAAAGACCTTTAAGATCATCAAGTCCAACCGCTAACCTAACCTTGCCATCCCACCACTAAACCATGTCCTTTCTCCCTTCCTGCTGTTGGGAACGTGGGCACCATCTCCCCGAGAGGTGCATTCGTTCAGTTTAACTGCTGAATGTACCTCTCGGGGAGATGATGCCCACGTTCCCAGCAGTTTTCCGAACGCAGGGGGTTTGCTCGCTCTCACGTGGTTTCCCTGCTCGTGCTTTGCAGGTGTTTGAATCTGTTGATGAAGTGGAACAGGCTGAAGCAGATGTTCAGCTGGAAGATGGCAAACAAAGCAAGATCCCCAATGGGACTGTTCCCAATGGCACGTGTTCCCCTGATTCTGGCCACCCCTCTTCCCAGAACTTCTCCATCGCATCGGGATTCTCGGAGCGCAGCTTCAGCAATGAGGACAGCGCCCTGGAAACCAACAAATCCTCGGCCAGCTCTCAGGGAAAGGCCGGGGGGTCCGATGTGCCGGCCCCACAGGACCCGGATAGTGCCCGGCAGGAGGAGAAGCTGCAGGGTCAAGACAGCCTGGAAGGTGAATTTCCCACCGGTGGAAGTGTGGACTTTGTTCCCGTGGGTGAGAGCTCGGCAGGGGTCCTGCGTGATCGTGACGCTGTGGCCCTGACTGTGGTAGAGAGCTGGGCAGACAGCGAAGCTGAAAAGCAAAGCTTGGTGGAGAGTGAAGATAACCTCTCCGAGGAGCCGGAGATGGAGAGCTTGTACCCGCAGCTGGATTCTCTGGCTGTAGCTGACCTGGCCAACAGCGAAGCGTCTGCTGTCTCCTCGACGGGTGTCACCTACTCTGTAAGTATGCCCTTGTTTGCCAAGTGGGTTCCTTCCTGGGCGTCTCGCTGTTTGCCTCTGCTAATCCTGCGGTTGTGTGTACAGCGGCTCTCTGCCTTCCACCCAAACTCTGCCCTGTTGCTCCGTTGCCCTTGCAGCTTTCTTTTTGGTTTTCCCTTGAGAACAAATCAACTTTGCTTTTGTTTTGGGCAGCCAGAGCTACTGGACATGTACACGGTGAACCTGCACCGCATTGAGAAGGACGTGCAGCGGTGCGACCGCAACTACTGGTACTTCACCCCCGCCAACCTGGAGAAACTCCGCAACATCATGTGCAGGTGGGAGCCCGGGGCTGAGGGTGGGGGTCTGCCAGTCCCCCCCCATGACAGGAGCAGGCTCCTGGCGCTGGTGGTTTGCTCTCCCTCAATTCCCCTTGAGGCCGGAGCCTCAGACTTTGTTCTGGTTACTGAGTTTCGCCTCCCTGACTTCCTCCCCCAAATCCCCTCGGCATCCCGGGACTGGAGCCGCAGCTCCAGGGACCTCCCGGTTCCCAGAGCGAGGAGTCCAGCCATCCTGCCTCGTGCTGTGTCTGGGTGCTCGCCCAAAGCAGAGTGCTGCGCAGGGCTGCCCGGGCGCGCTGCCTCGTGCTCTGAGCCCAGCACAGCCCAGTACGTGCACGTATCTCTGCAATGTGGCTGGAAAATGTTTTAATGAGGATCAGCCAGCAGAGCCGTAGCGCTAATGAGGAAATGCCTGAAGCGACCGAGCGGTTGGTGCCGGCCCAGGAGACAGCGATACCTGGGCGCGTTTCTGATTCTCTTTGCTTAGTCCCCGTGACTAAGAGGCTGCTGTGTGACATTCACCGACTCAAACGGGCTCCAGCTCAGCAGCTTCAGGGGCAGCGAAGGCCAAAATATTATTACTCATCTTGCAGATATGAGGAGAAGCTGCTATTTCATTAGAGCTGTCACTTTGTCTGACAGCCGGAGTTGGAGATCTCTGCTGAGTTAAGACCTACAATACAGCAGATTCTGGAAAACTAGTGGGCAGGATGGAAAAGATTGTTCCCTTGTGCCAGCAGCAGATCTGAGTCCTTTCTGAACACATTTTGACTTGCTACTAAATATGGGAAGATATCTCTGCAGGGCTGGTTGCTTCCTAGGACACTGGGTCCAGGGAGGCGAAGCAGGCGATATCGTGCAGAGAGAGCCGAGAGGACGAGAGATAAATTAACAAATTCTGTCAGTCTCTGCCCTTTGTCCAGCCTCGCTGTGCTTTTTGATTCTTACTTTTCCCAGCGTTGATCGCCATGGCGCAACCCTGGATCGACACCCCGCGATGGCCATCGCGGGGGGTCGATCCAGGGTTGCGCCATGCGTGGCTTAACCTGAAAGCCGCAATCATTTACCAAGCTGTAGAGGACGCAGAGCACAGAATTAACAGGTCTGATTTGCCCTGCCTGCCGCCGTGCGTTGGTGGCAACGCGTAACGTCCCAGGAATGGAGGCAAGGCACGGGCAAGGCACGGGAAGGGCTCACGCGCCATCTTTCCCGTTCTCTCACACAGCTACATCTGGCAGCACATTGAGATCGGTTACGTGCAGGGGATGTGTGACCTGCTGGCCCCTCTCCTGGTCATCCTGGATGACGGTGAGTGGGTGGCTCTGCTCCGCTTTCCCTTGGTGGGGGGAATCTGCCGGGCTGGCGGCGGCCCTTTGCACCGGGAGGGTCCCGCGCTCGGAGGTGCGGAGCAGCTGGTGGCAGGATCCCGTTTGTCCTTGGTGCTGTCTGACTCCCAGGAACCCAACCTGGGTGCAGCGTGTACTTTTTGCAGCGTGAGTTGTCTTTCCGAGGTCGGTCCCTGCTGCGTGTCCCTGACTGCGGGTGTGGAGCGGCGAGGGTTGTTCCTGCTGCGGGTGGGTGGTGCGGGGTGCTGATGGGGGTGCGGATGCAGCCGAGTGGTGACCGTCTGTCTGTCCTCCCCGTGCAGAGGCTCTGGCTTTCAGCTGTTTCACCGAGCTGATGAAGAGGATGAATCAGAACTTCCCCCACGGGGGAGCCATGGACACCCACTTTGCCAACATGAGATCTCTGATCCAGGTAGGGGGGTCCCGGCACAGGGACGGCAGCCTCTCAAACCAGCGAGCTGTTCTTGGGACCGGGGTCTCGGAGGGGCTGAGAGGAGTTTTCAGTGGTGGGAATCGGGAGGGGGAGCTGTAAAGACAGCCTGGGAGTAACGCGCACCAGGATTGCGAGGGAGGAGAAGCTGCGTGGAAGATGTTGCGGTGCGGTAGGCGAGCAGAGTGGCTGGTGCCTCTGGTGTGCACTGAGGAGTTCCCCTTTGCTTTTCTTGGCAGATCCTGGACTCTGAGCTCTTCGAGCTGATGCACCAGAACGGTGATTACACTCATTTCTACTTCTGCTACCGATGGTTTCTCCTGGACTTCAAGAGAGGTGTGTGCTGGGAGGGAGGCGGTTGAGACCAGCAAGCGGGGAGGGAAGGCGAGGTCTGCCGTGCCTCCAGGCTTCTCCATACGCTCTGCAGCTTCGGTTGTCTGAACTTAACGTTTTACCGTGTGTTCCTGTTTTGCTTTTCCCTGGGAGACTTGTGGCTGACTTTTCTGTCCAGGTACAGAACCTGCTTTTCCAGAGCTGCTGCTGAGCCTCTGCCGGGTTTGTGTCCTGACGCCTGTGCCACCCGCTGCAGGCCAGGATATCTGTCTCTGCAGATGACTGACTTACTGCTTCCAACTGGAACAGGTTCTTGCGGGAAGAAACCGCCCAGCGTGTCTTCCCAGTGCTGCTGTGAACTCTCTGAGTCAGGATGACTGTAAACCCGTGGCCGGTGTAGTAACTGCTGGGCTTTTTCCTCTGTTAACAGAGCTGGTGTATGATGACGTGTTCGCCGTCTGGGAGACCATCTGGGCGGCTGCGCACGTTTCCTCTGCACACTATGTGCTCTTCATAGCCCTGGCTTTGGTGGAAATGTACCGGGACATAATCTTGGAGAACAATATGGATTTTACAGACATCATCAAGTTTTTCAACGGTACAGCTTGTGTTCTGCTGGGCCCAATTTGCTGCAGCTGCTGAGACAGAGGCAGCACGTGTCTGTCCCAGTGTAGATATCTGTCATATCTGGGCTATACTGGTAAATGCTTGAAACAAACGGAGCAGTGTCTGGTTGCGCGATGCTGGTGCTTGGAACACGACGGTAAAGACAGCCCTTGTCCCCGCACAGTCAGGCTCCGAGAGGGTCAGGCGGTGCCTGGGGAAGCCGTCCTTGGCAACAGCCCACCTTGCCGTGCCTGAAGGGAGCCGTAGGTTGTGCTTCCTGCTGGGTGTAGTCACCCTGAGATGAGGTGGTTAATGATGGCTCTTCAGGCTTGGGTGTCTCTGCCGGGGAGGGTGCCTGGGGACTTGGGCAGGAATTCGCAGCTTCAGCTGCTGCCTGGAGCTCGGCTGAGCAGCAGAGAGCCGTGAGGCTGAGGGGACACCGGGTGCTCCGCTCTAACGTCTTTGTGGGTCCTTCTGCCTCTCTTCCAGAAATGGCTGAGCGGCACAACACCAAGCAGATCCTGAAGCTGGCTCGGGACCTTGTCTATAAAGTGCAGACTCTGATCGAGAACAAATGAAGGACGCAGGGAAGATGAGGCATCCAGCCAAAGAGCCGGGACTCCCCTTCAATGCTTCCTCCCCTTCTCCTTTCTCTCGAAGTGCCACACCTGCGGAAATAAGGTAGTTGGACACACGCTGCTGTCTGAACTGGAAGTACCCTTAGCTCTCAAGTGCTGTGTTCAGTGTTAGGTCCAGGGGCCCCGGCTCAGATCTTCGCAGCCTTCTTCAGTGACTTAACCAAAGATCTGTACGATTGCATTTTATTGCTAAGGACTTGCTTTGGAAGCGAGACCCAGGCAGTCGCTTCCTTGCCTCGCCGCAGCACGTGTGGTTACCAGCACCGCTGCCGAGGCAGTTGCCAGCATCCCGGGTCAGAGCTCGGGCTCTGGGAGAGCGGAGCTGCCAGCCCTCCTCGGGGCCAACTCGGGCTCCACAGCCTTTGTCGCAAGGAAATAAAGCTGCTGCCTTGGACGGCCGTTAGCTGGGGCGCGGGGAAGCCAGCCAGACCTGCAAGCCTGGGCAAGGCAGGGATGCCGCGAGTACTCGGCTTCTTACTAACAATGATGAGGTTCTGCCAGTAACAGAGAGGGACTCTGATTACAGAAATTCCTCTTCTTTTGATCTTGTCCCTTGATGCGTAGCATCCCCTTTAGTATTTTTGTAGGGCTCTGTTCTCTCCCTGGGATTTTTACCTTGTTTGTTACTACACTATCTGAGCACACAAGAGTTTCAGCTCTGGGTGGATTTTCAGAAGAACTCCAAATTCAGCATTGGGTTTTTCTTTCAAAATCCAGCCTCTGTAACGCTTTCTGAACACTGGCAAACCTGGCCCTAACCTCCTCGGGGAACTCTAGACTTGAGGTTTTCTTACCTGCCTTACTCCAGCTGCTTGTGTTCGGGGTCTGGTCTCCCTGTGGTTCCCCTGCAGCCCCTGTCAGGGGAGAGCTCCTCGGAGGGCAAGTCAGAGCTCCCGACGTCGGCGACTGTCCTGGCTTTCCCTCTGAAGGTGCCTGTCTCTTCCTCTGTTAGTTGAAAGACCAGCTGCTCCAAGCTAGGCAGTGCAAACAATCCCCTTGGTGCCTGCAGGTTTTCTGTGTGCTTCTGGGGCTGGCTGCAAAGCCCCCTAAGTCCACTGAAAGTCTCCAGTCAAGTCTTGGTGGGCTTCTTTCACATGCCTGGGAAGAGGCAAATAGCCCAAGGTCCCCGAGTGGTCTTTGCTTTTGGAAGATGCGCTTCTGTGGCCACTTTCCCTGCGGGGGCTCTCCAGCGCTGCAGCCCCTGGAGCACGCTGCGTGAAGTGCCTCTCCAGCGCTGCCAGCGCGAGAGCTGAGCTGCCGCGGCGCGCGACGGCTGCGCTACGGAGGGTTTGGATTCATTTTTCAACTCAGGTAAAAAAAAAAAAACATAAAGGAAAAGGAGAGGGTGTAGGTTGTTGTAGGTCTAGTTCAGCCAGGGAGGGCTTTGTCCTGTCCGCAGCAGGCTGCCGTGAACGTGTGCTGTCCGCAGCAGGGAAGATGCTGGCTTGTAGCTCTCTATAAGGGTACTTTCTCTCAAGTTTTGCTGCAAAAATTTGTGTTTGCCCTCCATGCGACGTGTGACGTGCGTGTGCTCTCCTCCTCCCCTCTGCAAGATAAGGCCCTGCTCTTCTCTTGCTGTCGGAGCGCTGCTCACCAGAAGGGAAAAGGGGCCCTTCCCTTCCTCTTGTGGAACATCTGTCTGTGCTGTGTTCTGTATTTCCTTGTGGCATGTGCCAGATGTTGCTTGCAGAAAAAAAAAAGACAGATGTGAATCTGCAGAAGAGAAAATTGCTGCTTCAGAAAAGTTCTGCGGAGCGTGGGGAAGCGATGCGCAGTTTCTGAGCAAATCGGCCGGTCTTTCTGCAGTACCGGGAGACAGAGGCCGCAGCTGGAAATGCGGGGAACGGCAGTGCATGCTGAACCCTTGAGGGAAGGGCACTGCAGCGGGGGGGAGAGCCATGGGCAGCCTTGCTTTTCTCATACTAGCAACAAGCAGCTGCGTACCAACAATCTAGGGAATTCTTTGAAGCAGTTTTCTGCAGTAAATGTCCACAGAGTGCTCGGTCCGCAGTAGCACGGGAAACAAAAGTGTTTGAGCTTCAAATCTGCCAGTTCACGTACGAATCTCTCGTCGGGAGGCTCGTGCCCTCCCTCCCAGCCTGCGCCTGTTCCCTCTGGGTCCCAGGACAGGTACCAGTCTGCCTGCGTCACCGAGGGGGAAGTGCTCTGCCCTCCCCTTTCTGAGGGACGACAACCAATAGCTCACCTTAAATACGGTCTTATCGAGCAACATCGCTGACACTTTATCTTTCACGCTTCTGTTTTTCTTTTCTTGGTTTTTAAACAAAAACAGCCAAGAAATTCTGCACAATATTTGCTGTCTGTATCAACTGAGAGTGTCTTTGGGCCGCTCAATAGCAGTGTTTTTTGAATAACTTCTGGGGGGAAAAAAGTATTTATTTATTGATTGTACATTACCGTGTGTCCTTGTATACTGAAGTATGTGAGTGTGCATCGTTATGCAAATGGAGATATATCTTTTCAATGTTCTTTACAATATCTTGTAAATGTTTACCAGAAAATTGTGTCTATATATTATATATATATACAGTATAGAGAGAAAATATGTGAATTAAGTGGGTTATTTTTTGAGGGGGGGAGAAGAAATCTTTTGCTTCGAAGAACTGTGTGGTTTCTATAGCACCTATTCCATGATGTGCCAATCGGTCACTGTCCCCGTACTGGGAGAGTTGTTCTGGTACGGCAGCAGGAAGCTCAGAGCAGAACCACCGCGGCCTCAGCTTGGCTTGATTTTAGTTCTGACTTAAAACCTGGGAAAGAAGAAGAAAAAAAAGAAGGAAAAAATAAAACTAAAGAGAAAGGTTTGTTCCAGTTCTGGTGCTGAGTAGAGTCCGCAGGAGCAGACCTCTGCCCGAGCTGTGCAGGGTGTCGTGTCTGCCCGGGGTAAGAAGAGTTGCAGGGTTGAGGCTTGGGGCAGGTTGCAAAGAAGTTGGGATGGTCCAAAGAGTATGGTATGTCAGGCTAGATTTAAACTGGGACTAAAGTCATTCTCCTCCGCAGCTGGTCACACCGTTTGTTAGGAAGGGATATGACACGACCTGTGCAGAGCGGTCGCGGAGCCGATGTGCTCTCCTAGCGCCCATCCCCACTGGCTCTGCTGAAGGCAGCGTGTCCCATCGCTGTTCTGCTCCAACTTTGCAAAGCCAGCGAAAGCCATCTGCTCCCGAATGCTCTGTGAGAACTCGAGTCTGACCTCGGAGGTCCGGCTTTGTGTTGAGACAGAAGATGCGAGCGGTTTGCGGGTCCTGCAGCGGTGGACGGTGCCGCTCTGCGGCTGCCCGCCCTGCCAGACCCTCGCCGTGGCTGCGGGAGGCCAGAAACGGGCTGTGGTGGTCCCTGTGCTCTGCCCTGTCCACGTCTGGTCCCACCTCAGTTTTGAGCATCTTGCCAGCGGTGGCAGTGGGTCGCGCTCTGCTCCGTGCTGGCCCCTCGGGGCAGCGCTGTCGGACCGGCAGGTCTGGGAGCTGGTGGAGACCCGTGGCGAGGCAACGCCGCGGCTCTGGCGCTCACGATCGATTGGGTTAAAAGCTGCTAAAATTTAAGGCAAAAGGTTTTTGTTGTGCAGCTGGTCGCAGGCCTTTTCCTGCCTCAGCCCCTCCTGCCTGGCTGCCCCTCGGTTAGATTGCCCCTCGGTAAAAGCGTTATTCTGGGTTTCCGACAGCGTGAATCCCCGTGGGCCTGGCAGACGGCACGGATCTCCCGGCTGCGCAGCCGGAGGATTGCCTGTTTACCCGTGGCAGGGGAATGCTTGCCCATATACAGTAATCTTGTCTGGCTCCTTGGGGGAGAGGAATGTCTCATCCCAGCAGCTCCGCGCGGCTGAAATCCACCCCGTGCAACGGCACTGCAAGCTGGGGACTATCTTTAGCCTTTCGCTTGGGGGGGACCAGGGCCTGGAGCTGCTGCATCCTTCCCGCCGGGCGCAGCGAGGTTTGCGTCCCGCTCGCCCCTGGCCGGCGTTCTCTGCTCCGGGTCGCTGCAGAGCTGAGCACGAGTGCAGGATGGACTCCGCGGGCTGAGCTGTGCAACGCACGTTGCACCGGCGCTGAGCCGCCGCAGAGGCGTGGGGTTTTCGCGTTATCTTTTGTTCAAGCTGCTCAGCTGGCAGATAATCTCGGTGTGTTTAAATACAGTGAATGTTTGTGTCCTGGCCCCGTGTTCCCCCGAGGGAGTTACTGATGGATTCTCTTTCTGCGTTTGAGCTTTCTACTGACGCGACCTCCCAAATAACTCTTGGTACCCATCTCTTTTAGTGTTACTCATGTAATCACTTTAGAAGTTGTTTTTGTTCCTAAATGCGTGATTTTTAAAGGAGTTTTTCTCTTACTGTGGTGAGTCTCTGAACTGCTTTGCTGTTAACGTTTTCCATGAAGAGTGAGAGGGTTTTCTGCACGGGAACTTCTTGCTGCACCCTGTTCTGCCCTCGTCCAGCCTCTTACCTTCTCAACATCCCTTGGGAAGTCCAAACCCACCTTTTACTGTAACTAGAGCCAGCAGTAGAAGTGCAGGTCTCTGCAAGCATTGCCACTGAAAAGTAAAAACCAGATCAAGAGAAGTGACTATTCTTGATGCGGTAGCTTGGAATCGCCGTTCTGCCAGGAACCCATCCCTGGGCAAGCTGAGCCCATCCCAAAATCCCGCTTTGGAAACACACGCCTTGTGGCCAAGAGGAATGTACGGGATGAGATTCTTACTCTTCTTTATTTGTTTACTTATTTTAATCTGGCTGGCTAATTTTCCTTTCTTTCCCCATTTACTTTGAGCAGCTGGCTAATTCTCTGCACTGGGAGCCACTGTGGCAAACGCTCCTCAAAAATAGGTATGGGACCAATTTCAGGATTCTCATCACGTAAGTTTGCTTTTAAAAATATCCTGTACTGCGTTAAATTGCTGCTCTCTCTGTGGCATTGCTGTTCAGGCAGTGGTAGCCTCTGAGCCTGTTCATCCGTGGGGCCAAAGTGATTGTCATTTCATCAAACATCTGTCAAATAGTTTTCACTCCGTTTGGGAATTTTCACGTTTTCAGCGTTTTACTATCGCATGAGCACAAACTGATAGCGAAAGAGCACAACTCACAGACGAAGTGACAATTTTCTACTACTATGGAAGGGTTGTAACTCTCACTAGAACCAGTTCTCACAAATTCTTAGAAAAGTTTTCAGATGCCCTGAAGTAGATAAAATGCCACTTACTGTTGCCGGCTATTTCAGGCACTCCAGTGGTCTTCACTCAAGGTCATTGTCCTCGCTGCCTGCCCTGGAGTAAACACGTATCGCTGAGTAAGGGACCCGAAGTCTTTGTGGTCCCCAGTGATGCTCACCACGTGTCTGGTGTATGGCGGCAGCATGGGCCAAGGTTGAGGTTGTGTTGGTGCCGTAGCCGTGTGTTTCTGCAGCTCGGAGTGTTTGGACTTCTTCTAAACTTTGTCCGAATCCTGAATTTTCTGGAGAATGTACATTGTTGGAATAGCCATATCGGTCTTTTAATATGTGTCTAATTTTAGATTAGTGATAAGCATATTGAACCTTAAATTCTCATCCAGTACTTTAATAGCTTCCTTTTTAAAATTGATTTTGCACATGGAGACTGAGCAGGGAGCCCAAAGACGGAGCTGCAGGTGACAACCCCTGCTCCGTGGCTGGCTGCACACGACGGGTCTGCGGCCCCGCGGGCTCTGCCGGCGCCAGGGGCCAGCCCTGCACACGCAGCCGTGCCCGGAGCAGGCGGGTCGTGTCCCACCAGACGGGTCTGCCGAGGCTCTCGGATCTCCCGCAGAAATCCCCTGCTTCCCTCTGCCCAGAAGAGCAGCCCTCGGCGGTGGTGAGAGCCTGGGGAGCTGGCACGTGGCGGGGACGGGCACGGAGTGCCGCCGCAGCGAGGGGCTGGGAGGAAGGGCGCCTGTTGTCAGCTTTTTTCTAAGGGGGTAAAAGCACCATTTTTTTTTTTTTTTTTTTCCTTTTAAATAAATCAATGCTAAAATTTAAACTATGCACAAGATCTCCAAAAGTACAAGGTGGTTTTGAGAATTGGTGTGGCTTCACTGCTAGGGAAGATAGAGAATTGAAAATCCTCATACTGGATCCTGAGATACTAAAAATTTCATTTTTATGACTGCGTAAGAAGATCCACTTAAACTCTCAGAAATTCAGTCTCTTCTTGGAGAGTAATTCCCAGGAGCCAGGGAAGGAGAAAGCTGTTTTTCAGAAACAGAATTCTGGAAAACTGTTGTTGGCAATCCGGCTCGGCTGTACTCAGACCCCTGATTGTCGCTCCCCAGTGTGAAGGTGCGTTCTGCAGAGCGTGGCAGGGCGCGCGGGTGACGCTGGGCTGTCGCCCCGCTACAACCCTCGTGGAGATGGCAGGTCCCATCCCGGGCGCCGCGGGACGAGGGATTACCTCGCGACAGCAGGGTTATGAATGTATCTGATGGACTGGCATTAGACTTTTCTGTTGCCCTACACGGAATTGCTGCTTTTCTATGTTGGATGCCATTTTGGTCTCTGGGAGTTGCTCTATCTGAGCTTAATGAGCACTATAGCTTTTAATATATTTGTAGAAGTGCTGCTAATGTTCTTGGATTATTTGAATTCCACACTGTGGTATAATATCTGTTTTATATTATTTTATCCATGCTTTTGTTTTTTATGTAAACTGTTCCTTGTTGTTGTTCAGAAAGAAAAATTAAAGCTCTATTCTCTATGGTTAATGTATTTCCAAATCACTAAACCCCCGGTTGTTCTTTACGGCTGCGCAGTCCCTGATAAGATGGCAACGGTGGAGTACCCCAAAATTTCAGAAACGCTGCGTCCGAGAGCACCGGGGGTGACTCTGCTGCACCCGAAAATGCTTTTGTCTCTGGGGGGGATTATTCCCTCCGTCGCAGCGTTCGGCAGGGTAAACCCGCTGTGGTTGTCCTGCAGCTCCCACGTCCCGGTTCCACCTCGCTGGTGCTGCTGCACGGTTGCAGCTGCGGTTGCAGCTCGGCCCCGGGCTCGCGGTGCGTCTGCAGGGAGCTGCCGAGCCCGGCTGGATGCATCCTGCCTGGCAGGGCAGGGGCTCCTGGGTCCTGGGGCAGAACTTCTCCTACCAATATGATCTGGGTGCTCTTCGCAGGACTTCTGCTTCCCTCCTCAGAACACCCGCTCCTTCCCGCTAGAAAACCTGCTACGAATTTTCAGTGAGCACTGGACGGCACAGTGAAATAACCAGCCCTGAACGCGCTTTGGTCTGGAAAAGCTCCTCTCGTTTCTGAGCGTGCGTGGGTAAATGCGCGCTGGTGCCATTAATGAAACATTCTAATGAAGTTAATCTGCACCAAGGTATTTCTGTGCTCTCCGAGCTGCTGGCAAGGGATTTCTCAAAGAATGAACCGTTGCGTGGCCTCGGATCTTCTCGAGCAGACGCTTTCCCTTGCTCTCCTCCCGTTCCAGCACGCCTGGACTCACTTTTATTCTCTGAAAGTTAGAGCTCGCCCTGCGCAGCGCTGCGACTGCTGCTCCCTTCAGTTCATGCCGCGTAGCAGTTCCTCGTGTTTCCTCGCAGCGCTGCCGAGGGAACGGCCGAGATCTCACGGAGCCTCTCGGGTACCCGGAGCCGGGGAGGAGATGGTCCCAGGGCGGGCAGAGGAGCGATGGTTTCATCCCCCGGGTGCCGTCGAGCTGCGGCGTGCGCAGCCCCGCAGGGTGCAGGCAGCGTGGCTGGAGACCTGCCTGCATTGCCTGCAGCCTGCTCCCCTCGCTCGCCAGCCGAGCGACTCGCCTGGGGCCGAGTTTTCCCGAGACCCTGAGATGGGATGGGGGAGCTGAACCGAGCGGACCCCGAGGGGGAGGCAGGAGGGCCGTGCTCGGGAATCGGAGGGGTCGGGGAAGCGCTGGGACGCACCAGCGTCGTGGGGCCAGGCCGGCACGTGCTCTGCCACAGCCCAGCCCTGCTCCGCGGCTGGGGGCACGGCCGGGGGGTGGGCAGGGGGGAGCCAGGGGTTGCCAGGGGTGGGGGAGGCACAACCCAGCGCTGGGAACTTGCAGCTCTCGGCATCCCACCAGCCGAGCTCGCCGGGGGTGGGTCTCCCCCATGATCGTCGTTTCTCAAACTCGGACCCCGCGGCAGCTCCGCACACACCCAGTCCCGTTCCCGGAGCCGGTGCTTTGCTCCGTGCGAGGTGGAGAACAGCTTTGCTCTGCAGAGCGGGGGGCTGTCTCTCCGCGTCCTGGAGGCAGCCGGGTGAGGAACACCCACCAAAGCATCCCCAGCAGCCGGAGGGATGATGTTAGAACTGCGTTTTGGAGGAGAATTGTCTTTTCGCATCGCAATTTTCACATTTGTATCTTCACACGTCTTTTCAGAGCCCTCCTTTGCTCTTGTCAAGTCCCTCCTCTCCCAGGGACCCCACTGCCACCCCTTCCCCCTTTGCACTTCTCCCCTTCTGCCCCGTTGCAGTGCTTGTTTGGATCTGCACCGCGGTCCTCGCCTTCCCCGATCGCATCTCTTGGCCTTGTCGGTCCAGCCAGCCCGTGGCCTCGCTGCCGGACCCCGTCCTTCCCCGGGCAGCGACACCTCCCTGCCTCTGCTGCCGGGCTCAGCCTGCTGCCACCGCTGCGCTGCCCTGGTAGGGTGGAGAATTTAAACTGGTGACTGTTAAGCTGAACTTAGAGCATGTAAAGAGGAGAAAAAAGGCTGCCAATGGCTAGGGAATGGCTGGGCCAGATCCTTGGCTGCTGCACGGAGTGACTTGGGGATGGCAAGCTGGCAGAGGGCCCTGGGGCGAGGGCAGCTCCCGGCCGTGGGGCAGCCCAGGGCCAGGACGTGGTGCTGATGTTTGGTATCTGCCTGTAACCCTCCGCTGACGGGGCGTGCAGAAGGCAAGGGATTGCTCTCTGCAAGAGTGCGCAAAGTGACCTCGGACTCCATCTCATTGGCTTGCCTTGGTAATTCCTGGCTCGGTCTCTAGACCTTTAAACTGGTAGCGACATGACCGGCTGTGGTGCCTTTCTCGCTGCGGGTAACGGGAGGGACAAGTTTTTCATTAAAAAATGCAAGGAGGATGAGAGCAGAGCGGGAGGACGAGCTGCTCGCAGGTCCCTGCCTGTGCTTGGGGCTGGCGTTTGCCATCCCTGCGGATTCCAGAAGGTCTTTGGGTGCTGGGGGGGTTCCAGCGCTCCCCAGGGTGGGTGTCGTGCGGGGGAGCGGGGGAGAAGTGAGCCCTGACCCTGGGAGTCCTGGGTGCCATCAGCCACCTCTTAATGATGCCGTGCTTGTGGGTTCCTGCACTCGCCCCGGGAAGGCGGAACAGATTTGCATCAGCCTGAACGTCACGTTTTAAACAGCAACCGACCAAGTTTAAATGCATTTCTAAAAATGGGATAGAAGCGAACGCAAGATGAGATGCTAGCTCCAGCTTCCTGGCTCTACATACTTATGAGAAGAGGCTTAATTAAATAAAACCTGGTATTTAATTAATCCTTAATATGTTTGCTTCTTGGGGCATGTTTGCTTTAATGGCACAGCACCAGTTTTTAGCACAGGCTAATTGACTGCCAGGGAACCCACAGTTAAGAACTTCAAAAGGCTGATGAAGACACTCCCCAAACACACATAGTTTGCAAAATGTCAGGGTGGGATTCAACCAGCCCTTGCAAATGTGTTAATTACCTGATATTAATTGGCAGTCTAATCACTAGAGGCCAGGTCCCCAACGTGCAGAAGCAGAAATGCTCCGCGTTCATGGCACGGAGAGACTGGCAAAAAAATCCTGCTGTTTAGATGGAGGAAAGTAAATGATCCTAAAAGTGAATTTCATTAATTTTTAACTGGGGGCACTTTCTCACAAAAGCAGATATCCTGAGGTCGTGCTTTGAAGTGCACGTGCGTTGGTACAGCCACCGCAACTTCCATCAGAATTCCCACCTCCACGCGGCGGAGGAGACGCCAACCTGCGAAGCAGCTCCGCAGCGGTGGCAACTTTCTGTCTATCGGGTGCAAGAAGAAGAACTGATCCCAACGCTGGGCTGGGCTGCAAGCGAGGGCATTTCAGGCGATGCCTCAGCATCTGCCGGTGTCGGCGGGTGGCAGCTCCTCCGCGGGCGGGAGGGGTGGTGGCCATCCCGGTCTTTTCCGTGGTCCGTTGTGATGCTGCGGTGCAAGAGTCTGGGCCCTCCGGCTGCCTGCGCGGATGCAGCAACCGCGCCTGACAAACCAATCCTCGGTGGCACATGGCCAGGGCAGCCCGGGGCGCTGGCTGGGTCTGACGGGGGTGCGGGGGACCCCAGGGGCTGTGTTGGGAAGCTGGTGTCCTGGCACGGGCACACGGCACCTGCGCAGCGCCTTGGCCGTGGCCGCAGCGCCCGGGAAGGACCAGGCGTATTTATGGCACGTCGGTACCGTACACGAACGAACACAGTAAAATCTCAGCACAAAGTACTTCCAGTCTAAACATCTGCTAAGGTCCTGTCAGCACCTCTACCTGCACCCGACTTGTGAAAGGAGTTCCAACACGTATTTCAGAGCTGCCCCTTTTTCCAGGGAAAATAAAGCCGGTATCCACAACTGCCTGTGGCAGTACCTGGGAAAATCCTTTGGCCAGCCCCGTTTTGCACCAGCGCAGCAGGGTTTGCCCAGGCGCCGCTCGCTCGCCGTGATGCCGGGTAAGGTGCAGGAGCACAAACCGTGCTGACACCCTGGGGTCCTGCCCTGCCCAGCAGCACCGAGAGCCCAGGTCCGTGCAACAGGGACAGGCTTTGCCAGCCTGGGATTTGCAGTCTCCTTTTGCCAGACGCGCGTTCGGTGGCTGTGACGGAGCCGTTTGTGCTACGGCATTGCCGACCAGCCGTGGATGTAGCTCACGGCCGTGAGAAACGAGCTGATACGCAGGAGACAAAAGCGCAGGAATGCGTTCAGCCCTTTCTGGAGCACAGTGAAGTAAAGGGCTTTTTCCTGGAGCTTTTCTCAGAAAGTGAAAGCGTTTCTGCAACACTTTTAGCAGCTGCACTAGAATGACACGTAAACATTCACGGTATTTAGCAGCTACGATATCGCACAAACTGAGGTGATGGCTGCTGGTTTAGACAGAAGTGCATTTGCCGAGGAGCTTCCAGGGGTTCAGCGAGGCTGGGGGGGGCAAGATGCTGTTGTCACGGAGAGGGGGCTCAGGGTCCAGCGCCTGGTCTCTGGTGCAGCGACTGAGCTGGCCTTTGGGTGGGCAAGGTCTGGTGAGCTTCTCTTAGTTCAGCAAATGGAACAAGGATACTCGGCTTTATCACTTTGAGGAACAACGTGTTGTTGTTGGCTGAGTTACAGGAGTGCGAGCTGAAATCTGAGTCACTCTTCTGCTTGGGAAAACAAAACCAGACTCCCAGGAAATCTGTTTTCCTTTGTTCTCGCCACAGCCCCCTCAGATCTGACCATGTGCCGCCCGCTGATAGCACGGGGCAGGCCCCGCACCGGGCTGGGGGCCGTGTCCTCGCCCAAACCAGCCCCGGCAAAACCACCAGAGATTATATAATGGACAAAAATTCCACACCCGCTGACTTTTCACTCTGATGCAATAAAACCTCCGCTACAGTGCAATCTAACAGCTCCTTCCTACCGAAGAGCACTACACGTACAAATGTGATGCTCCATTATCCTTGTTTGTCCAAGATTTCTTGCTATAGCTGCTTTCGGCAGCTGAGGCTCGCCAACCTCTGCCTTGCTGAACTTCTCCTTTCTGGGGGAAGAAGCGTTCTGCGGGTACTGAAGGAATAATCCTGTGAGCACCACGCACCCACCGGAGCGGTGATGCCCCTTCCAGCCACGCAGCCAGCGCTGCTCAGCACCCGGGCAGAGCTCAACCTTCGCAAGAGCGTGCATGACGGTCGACGGGAGCCGGCTGACACGGGGCTGTGTGTTCTACAGACTCCTCCCTTTAAATCAGGACTCTCCCTTCCGTGTGCCTTCTCCCACCCCTGCTCCCCTGTAAATCAGGAGGGAAGCTGGGAGCAGGAGAGGAAGCAATGGGGGTCCCCGCGGCCAGGAGAGCTGTGCTGGGGCTGTGGCCTCTGCCGCGCTCTGAGCCGGGCGCTTGGTGCTCTCTGCGTAGCTCTGCACTGATTTTCACGGTGGATGAACAAGAAGAGGTGGGAAAGCAGCTTTTAAGGCCCCCTGGAGTGGTGGTGATGGGAAGGGGGAGGATGTTCTGCTTTCCTTTTTGCAGATTATCTGTAGTTGGTAGTGGAGAACCTTCCTGCAGGACTTAATGCCTGGGATGTGCAGGGAGCTCCTGGCTGGTTCCTCCTGGGGCCCCGTCTTGGACCTTCACCGATGGGTCTGGCTTTCCTGGGAGCACTTACTTTGTGGAGGGCTGCAAGACAGGACACTGCAGTGCTTCACGGCTTAGTGCCCGAGCATTTCGAACCCATGGGGGCCTGGGAAGAGCAGACGCTCGTTCCCCAGATCCAGATGAAGTATTTTTTGCAAACATCTCCACCTCTTCCTAACAGGAGCAACTTGCTCAGCGGGAAGAGACGGAGATTGTTAATGGCTGGAAGAAAGGAGGGAATCTCGCCACCGCAGCCGGTGAAGTCGGGCAGAGCCTGGCTGCCGGCACGGCAGAGGGGATGCAGGACCAGACTTTCGTCCCCGCGGAGGCAGCGGGCCGGCTGCTCTGACGCAGCGGCAATGGTCCTTGCCTGGGATCTCCCCACCGGTGTCCGAGGCCTGACCTCAGGTTTGCAGGAGTGTAACGTGGCGGTTTGGCAGCCGCTCCATGCGCCGTATGCAATTAACCCATTTCTCCACTATAGGGCACTGACAGACTATGCGAGAGGAACCAGATCACCCGAGCAGCCTCGCTGGTACAGGCAACATTTGCTGCTATTCACTGTTTTATTGCAATCCTTAGTTTAATTCTGAAAAGGTCTCACCCTGGAAGTTAATTGTATGGTAGAGAGGAGAAACAGCGGCATTCCCCGTCTGAGAAGCAGAGCTGCTCGTGAACTGGTGCATCAGCCTGACAGAGCCTTTTGTTGGTTTAATGGCAAAGAATGTGTTTAAAAAATGGGAAGTCCTCATAGATAAGGGGCCTGTCATTTTTTCTGAGTACAAGCACTCCACTGTATATAGCTTGCATATCATCACGCTGACAGTTCTGGTGAAATCATAAACCAAAGGTTCAAAGCTCCAACGCCTGTGTGAGATGGGTCTGGCAGTGTCTGTTTGCTATTGCCATCCACACCGCAGGGTGGAATTACAGCCCTAATTTATATACATAGGGTGGTAGAACAGGACTCTGCGTTTAACTCTGCCCCTAGATTGCGGTTAACTCTAATCCAATACTTGCTGATAAACACCGCGGGAGAAAAGATCCACAGAGAGTCTCAGGTGGGGGAAGAAACCCTTCCCGGAGCCAGGGCTGCATGCCGTGCGCTAGGTCCTGCACTTGCCCAGGGCAGCCGCAGCGGTGGGATGGGACCGGGTGCCGGTGGGTGGTGGTTCTCCTGCCCGGTGCCGGAGCTGGGGTGCAAGGGCTGAGCCTGACAGCCGGAGGGGTACCCGGCTCCCCGCAGCAGCACCGTGGGTCCCACGGCTCCCTGCACTGTGCTGGCCCCGCACCGCAGCCATTCCCGTTCCCACACGGTCGGGATGTCCCCAGGGTACCAGGGGCTGAGCGAGGGTGAGGATACGGCCCCTCCAGCTTCGCACTGGAGGCTTGTCGAGACCAGGCGTGCTCTGCGCCGCTGCATCTACCCCACAGCTCTGCAATCCCGCAGGTGCAGCTGCTGCCTCTGGCTTGCCGGGGCTTGAAGCATCGAGAGTTTTTGTGGCTACTTTGAAGCTCCCAGGTCTCATCTCCCCGGGCATTTGCAAAGGCACATGTTGAGGTTCCTGCTTAGACAGTGGGAAACGAGGCAGCAGCTTCTTGGGAACGTATCTGCTCTTCTTGAAGTCGTCCATTTGAATGCAGCCTCCCAGGGGCTATGCAGCCTCCGGAGCCTGGCTTGGCCAGTTCTCATCTCTGGCTGCATCGCGGCATGTAGGTGTTTTTGCGGAGGGTGCTGCCATTAGAGTGGCTCCTGAATAACTGATCAGACGACTCCACTGTTTCACTTTCCTTGCTGAAAGCCCCATGTGCTAGAGCAGGGGTTCCCAAGCCATGGGTGGAACGAGAACCACTTCAAAGAGGCGTGAGAAGCAGTAACACGCTCTTTGCAGGTCCAAGCCACGGTTCACCCTCTTCCGTACGGGCAGGTACTGGTCGCCAGCAGCAGCCTGAGCTGCGGAGTGGGTGCTGGCGTGGAGGTGACTGCTCCAGGCTGCTGGGGAGGGGTGCTGGGGGGGGATAGGTGGGTGAGGGGATGGCTTATGTCTTGGTTTCTGGAGAAGAGAAAGGCAAATGAGTCATGGACTTGGGATCCCTTTGTGTTTGCACATGTGGTGAAGATAAAAGGATTGCTAAGGTGGGGAAAACACATATATTATCCTGTTTTGGGAGCAAGGGGGGGGGGTCTGTGGGAAAGGGATCTTAATTTAAATGGGCTGTGGGTGTACACAGCCAGGGTGGGGACAGGGGAGGTGAGGCACACTCCTGTACCCGTGCGGCTGTTGCAGAGCTGGATGTTTTTCTGCTGCAGCCTTTCCGCTGGCCCCCATCCATGCGCCTGCCGAGCAGCAGCTACCCTGCACCGTACAGCTGAGGCACGCCGAGAAGCGTCACCTCCCTCGTGCAGCTCGGGAACGGGCCGCGGGGACAGCAGGCAGCTTGGTTTGCTCAGGACCCCCAGCGTCTGCAGAAGAGGGGAGATTTCACCCGGCTCCCTCCAGGGCTGGTTAACGGCAGATCAGTCGGTTCCGGGACACAGGACCCGCTGCCTGACCCGTCGAGGTCCTGCTGGGAGCTGGGCGAGGACGCGGAGCTGTTTCTGCCTCCCACCCCAGCACTATCGCTGCCGTCCTCCCTCCTTCCTCTCCAGGCACTGCCCACCCGCCATGAGTCACCGGGCCGGCCCTGCCGCAGGAGCCGACTTTGGACTCCTCCGTCACGCGGAACCACACCTTTGGCAATGACAAAAAGCAGCATCTGGAGCATGTGAATTACTACAACCGTGGCACGGCCTTGGCGACGGCGGAGAGGCCGCCCAGGTGCCCGCGGGCACGTGCTGTGACTCGGGCGCCATTCCTCAGGGAGCGGGGTGTCCGCCTGAGGGGAAGCGTTCCTCCTCTGAGGAGAGGCGCTCCCTGGACCGGGATCCTACAGAGCTCCCGGGCCGCCCTTTGAGTGCCCTGACAGGGGCAGCGGGGAGGCTGCGGCGGGGCCCCTCTCTGCAGCCCAACGCAGAGGGCCTGAGCAATGGTGGCACAGAGCTTGCCCGGAAGGGCCACCCCTGCCCGGGGCGGGGGCTGCGGGAGGCTGGGCGAAGGGGCACGGGGTGGTGCTTCTCTTAGGGGAGGAAAGCGGCTGCCCGGCTCCGGGCGCTCTCCCTCGGTGGGGCCGGGACGGGGGCACCGGCAGCGCTGCCCGCGGGGCGGTACCGGGACGCGAACCCGCGTCTTCGGCTCCTCCAGCGCCGCGCCCGCGGCCACCGAAGGGCAGGTGGAGGGGGCGGAGTCACC
>VXBL01007579.1:143517-194730 GCA_013400195.1 Aramus guarauna
GTTTCCAGCCGTGCCCACTGGGGTCAGCACCAGTCTGCGGAGGGGACACGGGCTCCCCGAAAGTGCCTCGGACTTCAGGAAACTGTATCTGCTCGCCCGAGTTAGTTTTAAGCTCCGGTTTAAGGTGGTCGTGCGGGTTCTTTGGAATTGCGGCTGCACGTATGCGGAGGGGACACGGGCTCCCCGAAAGTGCCTCGGACTTCAGGAAACTGTATCTGCTCGCCCGAGTTAGTTTTAAGCTCCGGTTTAAGGTGGTCGTGCGGGTTCTTTGGAATTGCGGCTGCACGTAGCTTTGCTTGCTGGCGTTATCAGCCCCTGCATGTCAATATGGTTTTGGTTTAGAAGCGCGTCTGACATTTGGGTGGGCAGATTGGTGTTGCTCTCTGGTGTTATGCAACTCGTTTGTCCGTTTTCCTTCCCAACTCCAAACGCAAGTGATTTATGTGTGGACGGAGGGATGTGGAGTTCTGCTCACGGGTGGAAATAGCTGATCCAAAAGAGCCCGTGGAGGTCGGTTCCCTGAATTTGCATGGAGCCCTGCGCTTGGATTTGGGAGGGAGCAGAACTGGGATTCTGAAAGGGTGAAGCTAATCTGTGAAATCACTTTATTTCCCGTGTGGTATTGCGTCGAGTCGTGTAAAAAGCTTTGCCTTCCAGAGTCTGTTTGCAGCATTGTTACTGCTCTTGCGTTTCTCCCGTCTGAAGGTAGGAGATTAATCTTGTATTGACTTGACTTCTATTTCTGTGGCGTAATCCGTGTGATTTTGATTTGTGTGTGAGGAATGGGATTAAGGGAAATCACACGTGGC
The DNA here is from genome assembly GCA_013400195.1 of Aramus guarauna. Lineage (NCBI taxonomy): Eukaryota > Metazoa > Chordata > Aves > Gruiformes > Aramidae > Aramus > Aramus guarauna. The sequence continues at coordinate 144,327 of VXBL01007579.1, forward strand.
AGATGGTGAGGCTCTTCTGTACCATTATGAGATATTGTAACCTTTTATTATACCTACAGGTTTGATTCTTCAGAGTTCGGTAATGTAATTGTATTCAAGATAAAGTATTGCTCACGATAAAGCACTGATACTGTGTTAAAGGAATTGCAGCATATAGCAATTGATATTTTGTCAAAACTGATGCTTTATTCCATTGTGGTAATTGCAGGCAATTTTCATGGTAGGCTGAAGAGGTAAACTATGTTTCCAGGGTAACTGTGAAGTTGTTCAGCTGCTTCAGAGGTACTTTTTGCCAGAACCGAAGGCTGTTGGTATTTTCTTTTCCTTGTATCCCTTCCATAAATTAGAAGGGTTTGCATCTTTTTAACAATCACATGAACCTATTGTTTTTCTTTGTTTTCCTGTGACAGTTTTAGGGTGTGGTAGGGAAACAGAAAATGTATGGCAGAAATGCTAATAAAGTTGCCCGGCAGCTTGCTTAATCGAGGTAAAGACTTTTTCCAATAAATCTTTCAAGAATTTAAAAACTTTTTTTTTTTTTTTTTTTCCCTGGTAAGATTCTCTTCATTGTATGCTATACCTTTTTCTGTAAAAGTTGTCAAGGTTATTTATTAGCAAGTAAATCTATAAAGCCTTTCTATTTTAGAATAATTAAAGAGGTAGGAATCCTATTTAAATACAAGACATAGCCTGTAATTCACTTCTCATAGGTGTATAGTTTGTTGAAAACATACTTTAGTCCATTCTCTTTCAGACAATGCTCTGAAGGAATTCTAAGCTAAATGTTTCTTTTCCGATACATAGATGACATAGAACAAAGTCACTGTAGTGTCACAGTATGGAAGGTCCCTAAAAGAAGTAAAAATTTACGACTGTTTTCTAATGCAAATACTTGCGTTTGTCATTTTTACTATCTCAGTTTATATATGGTGGTAAATGAGGTGAGCGTCACCGAGGTTTGTGCTCACGCGGCAGTTCTGGAGGCTGCCTATCTTACGGCTGGGGAGAAAGGGCAGAGTACCCATCTACCTTCCTCCTGACCTGAGCTCCTAACTGACTAGATACCAATGTATTAGGAAAAATGTAATGTTTGATGGTTAAACAGTTCATTACCTCTCATCATTGCCATTCTGAAAGCTATGTGTAGTGATGATTTATTATTGTTTTTTAATACTGTTTCTATATGTGTAGCGCTGTCATCTTGGACGCTAATTGAGCCCCTTGTGTGTCTACAGACTCTTCTGACAGTAGTAATATGCTTCCTGGATGTCTGACTTCTCCCAAAGGATAAAAAAATAATCAGTGATGACTTGGAAATAGATTTTATTGAGAGAAGGACTTTCAGACTCTAAGATCTATGTTTGAAAAGTTTGCCAGCCCTTACTGCTCCATGGACTGAAGGTAAAATTTAGACCATATGTGAAAGAAGCACATCCTGATGGCAGGTGCCAGGTGGAAGGTAGATGGAGAGCTCGGGTATTCCATCTCCTGGGATTCTTTGCACAGCTCTGATTTTGTTTGGGTGTTGTCCTGGACTCTGCTCCATTCCGTGCTTCTGTTTCTCTGGCTACTAGATCATTTTGAAACCAGTCCCATCACCTCCCTTTTCTTTCACACGTGCTTGGTTGCCATAAAATAAAAAAAATGGGCTCTCTCCCCTCGGTGAAGAATGTGTTGCTGTATTCGCTCATAGAATGGTTTGGGTTGAAGTTGGTCATGGAGCTTTCTCTCTTCTAGTAGCTTTTCCAAGTGTCATCAGGATCAAGTTGCTAGAACTCCTGGTGATTTTTCTTCTGTCCTTGAGTTTTTAGACAGTGGTAAGAAGACTTCCCATAGTCTTGACAATTTCAGTGTAGCGGTGCTGGTGGGGAATACTCTGCAGATCAGGGACACAGGACTTGGGATCATATTTGAAGGGATTACTCTGAGCATGTCACTTAGGGACACGGTACAGTTGTGGCTGCAGAAGGCTACCTCTGATACCTTTGGCTGCTCGTGTTTAAAAATTGTACTGGTTTCTTATTGAGGAGTCTCGTATATCAGGATTTTTCTCTAAGACTTGGTATGTTATCTCGAATTAGTGTTCCTCAGAAATCGATAACTTGGCGCTGCTCACTAGCCAGGGGAAATTCCCTTTGGCATATGAGTTTGTCACGCTGGGTTGCGTGCTGTGTAGTTACTTAAAAATTTGACTGGTAAAAGGGATGGGTGCATGCATGCATCTCTAAATGCAAGTTTTCAGTGTTCTGCATTCAGTTACATGTAATGTCATTGTTCTTTTCTTATTTTCAAGCTATTTCTTTTTATAGGATGTTTTCCTGCGTGAGGATACGAATAATGCTAGTTGGAATTCCATTTTTCTTTGGGTGGTAAATTTACACGATGCTGTAGTTTGTAGGGAGGTATTCAGTGTCTTAGCTTTTCTGCTAATTTATGTTATTAATTTATTTCTTAATGCAAGCACAGCCTTTTGGGGCTCTTTGTTAAATTCTTAAGCAGCAGGCAGCTTTTGGGAGGAAAGCGCTGTATCTATTCAATACTTTAAAGAGACGTTCGTGGAATAGGAGATCACGCTGTATTCAGTGGGCTGTTTGTAAAAGTGAGACTGAAGTAAACTACTTAATCCTGCAAGCCCAGGCATGAAGCTTGCAGTGATGCTGTGAGCACAGTCTGCATCACTTCTTTGTGTTTGATGCACAAGGGTGACTGGAACCTGAGAATGTTGCAATGTTTTAGGTGTGTTTTTTGTTTCGTGTGTAGAAATCGCCCAAAGACATCATATGGAAAAAGCCACAACCTTTTTGCTTTTCCTCCGAAATCTGTTGAAATGAAGGCTCCCTGGTTGTAGTAGTAGCCTTTGCAGTGCAAACCACCGCGTGGTTGTTTTGAGTTTGCAGCCAAAGAGGCTGGAATAATAGCGTCAGGGGAGCTGTGGGATTCCCTCCACAGCAAGCTAGTCTTGAATCCTAATCACAGCCTTCTGCGTGACCACAGACCTGGTAGATGTAACAGTTTAACTGGAAGATGCCGTGCTTGACAAACTCCAGAGGCACCTGCCCTGTGAAGCTGAATGTACAGGCGTTTCCTAAAAATGCCCAGGAATTTGCTGTTGGGTTGTCCATCTACGTCCTTCCGGCTAGACGTGACTGTAAGGAGCTGGTTCTGAGGAGATGCTCTACTTCCTGGATTGAAGGAGGTGAAAGAAGTTGTCTTTTTTTTTTTTTTTTTTTTTTTTTTTTTTTTTTTCCCCCCCTTTCTTTGTTTTTTTGTTGTGTNCCCCTCCCCTTGGTTGACTTTCAGGAAGTTTGAAGGGCATACATAAACTTTTTCTCTCAGGCCTTTCTTTTGAAGCTGTGCACTAGTAACAAATCAAAATCATAGCAAGTCAATTACTGTTTGTCTTGAAGGGGCTTCTGTGGGTGAAGCGGTTTTCGGTACAGTGGACTTCCCATATCTTAGGTGCTGTTAAGTGGCAGGAAAAACAGATCCTTAGGAAAGCCTGGGCATTGAGTTTTGGCAAAACACACTGAATTTAGTGTGATGGCCATTCTATCTTTTTGCAGCTATTGATTAAAAAAAATGAGTAATATTTCCCCCTTCCCTCCATGGCTGGATATCAGTTTACGTATGACCTGCACATCTGATGAGAAAGGGATACCTAGGTCTACTGGATGATGATTTTCCTCAGGCCTAGGTTTACGTAATCTAGACTCTTAAAAGAGTCTGTAAACAGCTTAATCTTTAGATTCTTTTCTCAAGTCAAGGTGGCTTATTTTCTTGCTTCTCACTGTCTTTGGTTTCTTCTGGAAATATGTAATGCTGGAACTTCTGCAGGCAAGAAAGCCTTCAAACAGCTTTCCAAACTCTTTGGGGTTATTTTTGAATGCATCTATATAAATAGCAGATTGTTAATACATATTTTCACAGTTCCTGCATACCTTACAATTACATTGAAACAATAGGAGTTGAATTTTCTTTTTATACTCTTCATCTCTACAAAACATGTTTAAGGAGAGGAAATGAATTTTTTTCTTTTGCTTGTGTGATTGCGGTGATGCAATTCAAGCAGCCTGGGACTACAGAGGACTATTATCCGAAACATTGCTTGTTTTTGTTTTGAGTCATGTCCTTTGAACATGCATTTAAACGTTGGGGGGGGGGGGAAAATCTGGGCTCCTCTAAAGCCACTTACAGAGCCCTTCATTAAAAGTTCTTATCAGAATTAAGTGCCCAAACTTCCAGTTTTGGGCTGTAATAAAGCTGTTGCATGCCTGAAAGAAGATAAGTGTTGGACTTGCCGCAGTGTGAGAACTCAAAGCTTCTTACTATTGTAGTAATAATGAGTCAGGATGGTCATTAGCCTGCTGTAACAAGTAGAGAAAGATAACCAAACCTTCAGCAATTGAATTGTTATCACTCAGAGGGGAAAAAGCATGCGTGTACTAGCAGTTTCCTTAAAGAGCATGTGTATGCAGCATATGAATGGCTCTATCTTTGGTGTAATTTTTACTTGTCTATTTTACAGAATTAGCTTAAGCTTTAATGGAGGGTGGTAGGAGATCTAAAATCCTTTTTTTTTCCAGGTCAAAAGACCCCTTAGATTTGGTTGGGGGCTGGGGGAGCATTGGTGTGAGCCCAGTGGCCTGTTAACTCCAGCTAGGGGTTTGACCCAGTTAGAGTTGGGCGGCGAAGCCTGCCGAGCTCCGGCACGGCCGGGAAGCGCGTGTGTGCTCTCTGAGCCAGGCCAGCCCAGGAACAGGCACCGTGCGCTTTGCTGCAGAAGCAGCGCTTGGATGCAGATAAGATGGGTGGCAAAAATAGAAGAAAAAGAAATCAGCTGCATTTTGTTGTTTTGATCTAAATTCTGCAGGTTGGGCACGTTGGAGAAGAGGTGAAGATGGTAATGCTTTATTCTGTTACTTGTTTCTTTAATTCTAGTAGTTAAAACCAATTTTACTCTTCATAGTTTCTAAGGGTAAAAAGCTGCCAGTATTTTAGTGAAATGCATGAAAATATGACTTTGTGTGTGCTTTTGCTGATGCAAACAATGTTGTTGCCATACACATCAGCCCCTTCTGTTTGTATTTTCATAGTGACTATTTTTTCTGGTCTTAGCATCGGTTAAATGCATGCTGTCTGTGCCTTTCAGCAAGTGATACTAATAAATGTGAAGTTCTAAAACTTATTTCTACTGTTGTAAAAGTAGGATGATCTTTATTTTACAGTGTTGATGAGAATTCTCAAGACATAAATAGGAATGGAATTCGAGTTTGTCTTTATGCCATTATTTTAATGAGCTCAGACTTCAGCTTGGATTAAGTCTGGTTGCTTTTTCAATTCAGCCATAGTTAGTATCAGTAACTCTTCGTAGGGAGTAAGTTGTGCCAAAACTTTGAGAGGGATGTTTATCTGCTGCAAGTACGTTCAACCATACAAGGCTTTCGATGGACGAAGCTATCTCATCTGAAATGAAGCCATTCGGCCCAGCAAAGCCATGATACATTTTAAACAGGGTTGGAATTTTTGGCCACCATAATTGTGTTTGATTTTTCATGAGAACACTCAGAATTCCTCATTGAACAGGATGAGCACAGATGCCTTTCTAAAACAGGCATTTATGCTAAAGTTGTGCAGCTCAGCTGGCTCATTCCTTTACTTAGAGACCTTACAAGAAATGTCGTCACCATTATTTGTTGTCAAACAGTGCTCTTACTGTATTGGCCCTATTAAATGTCAGATATTAGTATAACCTGGTCTTAGAATGTTTTAAGCAACATGATGGTTGCAGACTTACCTAAATACCATCCTATTCTTGCAGTATGCATATACAAATGTTTTTCTTTTGCATGTTTGAGCCTACAATAGCAGTTATGTCTGAGAAAAATAGATGTCTTGATTTGTGCAAATAATATTGAGTATTTCTGAAACACATTTGCATTTACGTATCTCCGAATTCTTACTAGTCATCATAATGTTCAGTTTACCTTCTTCACAAAATGAATATTTAAAAACAACAAAAAAAATCACTGCAGCTCTCTGTGGTTACTGCTTGCGAAGGAGAGATTAAATGAAATGATTTGATTACAGCAGAGTTTCTAGTACAACTTCAGCTCTTTTGTTACTCTCCTAAATACAATTTCACCTGGTAGGAAAGAGATGCTTGCTATTGCTACATGGCTGTGTGAGCCTGCGGGGGAGGTTTCTGCATGGCTGACCTATTCTCACTCAACTTGACAGGGCAACGGATCTTTTCTTAAGTTCTTCCTTAATATAGTTGAACCGCAGTACACATAGGAAAGACTCATCAATAGTTACAGGTCAGCATTTCAAGAAGGTCAGGGAAACTGGTTTCTGCGTGGTGAGCATTATGCTAATTCAGTTGTTAAACATATTGGAATTGCGCTTCCTTTTGCTTCTGCAGTGCTTGCAGATTCCATCGGAGCCTTTGCTCTGCGCATGGAGTACAGAGGGTTAGTTTTGGACACAGAGAAGCTTTCTTGTGTGCTGTATTGTAATCGCATGTGAGAAACCTGTCTGCAGATCTCAGTTTGAATCAAGTTCTTTACATGACATACTTGCTTAAATAGTGTCCCTGTCGTGCTGGTGCTTATGCATGAAGATGAAATCTAAGGAGATGATACCGCGATGGAGAGGTTGAAGCCTTGTTTAAGATGAAATACATATTTTCCTCTCCAAGGGCATTTTATATTGGGATAAAAGGCTAGGGTAGACTAGCAGCTGTCATGATTGAATTCATTGTTTATGTACGTGCAAAGATGAAATGAGAGCGTGCATGGAAGCAGATGTGTAACTTAGGTCCTGTTACTGACACCTCTTTCAAACAATACTAAGCTTTTTCTCTCATATTTGGTCTTGAATACTAGGAATGTGTATTAGTATTGTTCCCTAACCAGCATGTGTAGTATCTTTAGAGATTATTTGTGATGTGTTAAAGCATATGTGAGACACGTGTAATGTAATGATCAGTGTGTTGTGTTGATACTGAACTATTGCACGCAATGTAAAAAGCAGTTAATTTTGAATCTTTTTTTTTTTTTTTTGTACTGTAGATGTATGGTTGACTAATAGGATTTTTGCACAAGCTTGGTTCTGATAAAGAGTAGGTTAGTATATTTTTCAACTTGTCTCCAAAAGTCTCATCTCTGTTCCATTGAGTTTAATTTAGGGTGGTTGGTTTTTTTTTTTTAAATGTAAATCTTTAATTCCGGATTATTACATTTTCAAAACGCTGCCTTTATAGATGCCAAAAATGGTTACTTTGAGGTTAAAGATCTTGTCATCTTTTCTGTTCTGCCTTGGCTCTAGAAATTACTGGGCTCTTATGTCCGTTTTGCCCTTTCTAGTAACGCCAGGAAGTTGAACTTGGTGGTACTGCTCCTGAGGAATTAGAACTGTCACTGTACCTCAGGACAGTTGGAGCCTTCCCACAAATTCTCGGGGCAGGGCCACTTCTGCTTTCCTGCTGACCTCCTGCTCAGGGCTGCTGCAGTCTGGATTTTTCCTACTGCTGTAAAACCTTTACTAGCTGTGGCCTGCTTCATCTTCTGCTTATGTTGGCTCCTTCAAATACTGTGAGGCAACTCCATTCTAGAGATCCTCATCTCAGCGTCCTGTTAATTACAGTGGTTCCACCAGGACTCAGTTGCTGATGGGTGTGTGGAAAAAGCCTGTGAATACGGAGGGGCACCTAAACCCAGTGCTTTGACAACATCTTCAGGGGTGTGGAGGAGGTGGTGATGAGGCAGATGGTAAGTTAGCATCTGGAGAGCTTTAAAACTGATAACAGCACGTATTGGAAGGCAAGGGATGCCATTTGGACATTTGGCTGCCTGGCAGGTTCCTGCTCAGCTGCTCCTGCTTGGCGGGTCAGTCCGAGTCCCTGGCACTGCTTTGAGTGTGGCAGCCACTGCCAGTCGGGATGGGCTCAGGCTGTGGAGCTGCCTGGCGTGTGTTTGAGACCAGGGCAGGAACTGCTAACGAAACAGGGAAAGAGCCAACACCCGAACTTGTCTTCAGAGGGTTACTGGAGAATATACTGCGGGCCAGATTCAGTGGCTCTGCTCTCGGTTACATCTGCAGCGTGTGCTGGAGAGGAGGCTGGAGTGAAAAACTTGTTGAGGCATGAGTGTATATTTTAAACTACATAATTAACAGAAGGCTGTTTATAACTGTTTAACCAATATTGGCTTTAAACCAGCGTGCGAGACAGTGTTTATAGTAAGTTGGACTGGCTTTTATTAGACATCAAAATCTGTGGAGTTTATCACTTCACTGCAAAACAAACAGGCCATGCGCTGCCTGAACATCGGGCCGTTTTGGTCAGACAGATCTCTTCTCCTGTAGAGCTGATTTTGTTCCCCCTGATTTTTATCGCTTTGGCTCTCGAACTTGAAGACTTCTGGGGAGGGGAAGTCAGGTTGATCAGTGCGATTCCTGGGCAGAGTTTGTGTTCGGTAGTTCGGTGTATCTTTTGTCCATGGTATGCTAGTTGGTTCATAGGTGATGAAACAAAAGAAAAAAAAATAAAAATCACCCAATCTTTTTCATTGAGCAGGCAGCTTCTGTTGGCTCATCACATCTCTAAACTATAGGTTACTGGAAGCTGAAAAATGGTATTTTGTGCTTACGTCACTTCTGAAGCATCCTCCACTGGCTGCTGTCTCATGAAAGATGCTGGGATGTGTGGGTCTTTGATTTCACTTGCCAAGTTTGCCACTGACTTGAGGAAGCCTGAGATACATTTGGCCTTAACATCCAGCTCTTCGGACTGGCATGGCTTCTGTTCTGTAAGTGGTTTGATTCGGATGAGATTCCTCCTGCAGAATTTCTGGATCCAATGTCAGTTACCTGTTGTTTTTGCAAGACCATCCTGTCACTGTTTGAACTTGCAGATCTGCAACAAAAAGGGCAGTGAGGGAGTCAGCTCAGCAGGTTTCCCAAGAGCTGCAGGACTTCCCATGCCTCTTGAAGTTGGTGAATGTGTCTCTTGCTTCCAGAGGTATCCAGTGGTATTAACAGTGAGGCTAAACCCGGGCTCAGTTAGTCGTACTTCGCTGGGTGGCTTTCGGCGGGCAGGAATGGAGAGAGGTGGGGAGCTGGGAGAGCTCTGTGTATTCTGGGTTTGTGTTGGATCAGATTTCAGTCAAAGGAACCTTCTTTGTAATAACTGTGGAAAGGTGATGTTTCTAAGTTCACTGTGAGACCGTTCTCAGGTTACTAAAATGCTGTTAAAATCCCTTGTTTGGATGTGCCCAGAGAAATGGGGTCAGGCGCTGGGGCAGCTGTAGCTCCGGTGTGGGTGTGATCTGAGGGAAGCTGCTTGGTCTTGGGTGCTCGCAGGCTGATGAGTGCTCGTGCCAAGGTCGGGGTGAACAGGTGAGAACACACCTGCGATCTTTCAGTCCTGCTGATTTTTATGGGCTCCAGAACACGCCTCTGTCAGCTATTCATTATTATCCTGCCTTAAAATTGTAGGTGATCTTTACACTGTGCCATGTATTCTTTGACAGTGTCTGCACTTTTTTAAAGTGTTTTTATGTTACTTTTAGGTTCATTTTGATGTGTTAGAGTGGTTCTGTGGCTTCTGTACTTAAAACTTAGCAGAAGATTTAAAAAGCACTGATCACTTGTGGTTAAAAATGTGCTTCTATGCTAAAGCTTGTGAACGCTGCTTAAGCAACCGCTTGTGCTTTGCTGCGTCTCCCCTCCGTGCCCCTGCAAGCACGGTGTGCCAGACACGAGGGTGTGCTGCACACGAGGGTGTGCTGCACACGAGGGTGTGCTGCACACGAGGGTGTGCTGCACACGAGGGTGTGCTCACAGCCGGGCACTTCCTGGTTCTCAGTACCTCCACTCTTTGGATTTCAGTGCTGTTTTTTCATGCTTCTGCCACTCTTTTTCTTTTTTCTTCTACCCCCCCCATGTTAACATTTTAAGCGTCTGAACTGTTGCCTTTCAATTAATAGGCACTTTTCTCTTTCTGTGCTTTCTCAAGCATAGAGGGAGTTGAAGGGAATTATTTGGTATTCATAAAGCTTCTAGATGTGTATTGACCAATAATTCATTACAGGCCTTGATTTTGGTAAATAACGTTGTGTTTCTGAAGAGCAAGGTTGGATGAGGCTTTGGGCAATGTGGTCTAGTGGAGGGTGTCCCTGCCTGTAGCAGGGGGTTGGAACTAGACGATCTTTAAGGTCCCTTCCCACCCAAACCATTCTATGATTCTATAAGGTAGTAAACAATGGCTAACGTGTCGGAGTTCTTGCCTTAAACATGCTTTTGTTCATAAACAGGAAGAAATGTAGTATCACTGCTTTGGTTCCTCATAGTCATACAGGGTGATCTGGTGCTGTGTAGAATTTGTATCACTTTTGGAGGAAGAGGAGACTCCTTTGTGGATTGCTGATAACAACAACCTGCTAGCAGGACACAGAAGAAAGATACGGACAAATTAGCAAAACCAGCCAGTGTTTCCGAAATAGATAATTGCATTGGTGGGAGAATAAAACTTAGACTATCTCCTGCCTATGTGAAAAGCTAGATGTGACCACTGAAGGAAAATGGGAGCCTTATCATCAAGGTAGCAGCAGTAGCTCCTCTGGCACATAAAACATTCTTGACATAGCAGCTTTTTTACGGGTATGCAGTTTGGGGCAGATTATCGATGCTTGACAGGAGGCAGCACCCTGCTGCAGTAACATATCCTACCCAGATTAACGCTGTGTTGAGTATACAAGGGAGAGATCAAAGAGCTGTCTGAAAATCGTTAACAACCTGAGAGGCAAAAAGATTAATTTCAAAGTATGTAATTGTTCTGTAGAACAGAGGATGACATAAGGGATTTTTGGCCCAGAGAATGATAAATGCCACCAAGTATTTTGCTTTTATAACAATATTGTTATTTGACTCGCCCATCTCTTGCTAGTCTAGTAATTTTTTCACTGTTTATGGGGTGTGAGGGGAAATTGTAAATCTGATGATCGTGTCTATTTGAATAAGTTTTAATGGCTCCATCTGTGTACTGAAAGGCGTAACAGGAGTAAAATTAATCCGGTTGAAGATTGTTAGTAATTGGCTTGTTCATTTATTGCCAATAAATGGGTTGGGTCATCTTTTATGTAAAGCATTTGAATTGCTGCTATAGGAGCAACAGCTTGGGCAAAGGAGGATTTTTATCAGATAACCTACCCTGTGTCCTGTGTAGTGCTGGGTAAAACAGCTGAGACTGGTATTTTCCATGCTGTGTGGTGTTGGCCTACCGGAACTGGGGCTGAAGTCAGATTTTCAACGTGGTCAGGCCATTGCTGAGCACACTGGAAAATTTCCTGCAGAGTTGATGCCAATGATGCGTAAACCCAAGTCCAGTTTCAATTCTATGGAATTGCCTTAAATATTTTTTGGGTTATGGGGACCATGCATAAAAAAAGGTCAGTCATAAAAACTCCTCTGTATTCACACATGCGAGAGAGACGTGTCGGGATCTGCTGCTGGCGCATGAAAGGAAGCTTGTCAGTGAAGCTGGGGTTTGTCTTGGCTGTGCAAGACCTGCAGACCCCGGGGCTCAGGACAGAGGTGCTTCCCCCTTTCTAGGCAATTCAACGTTACGTGTGCTGCCACTGTTGTTATTGGCATTAGTCAAAATTTTCTAGATAGCGCCTATGGCTTTTCTTTAAATGTTTGTACGCTTCGTTGCATCTTGTGGTAATTCTGAGCTGAATCTTGGAGAAGCGAAGCTTGGAGCAAGGGGTTGCTCTAGTGTCCCTGCTGGCATTGCCTTTGAAAGCCGCTCTGTGGGACCGCCTGCCTTGGCATGCGGATGGGAGAAGTGATGGAGTTGTGGTGTTCACGCTGACTCTGTTGTTATAGTGTTTGTCTTTTCCAATGGTAACAGTGAGGTGTCGTTATTGTCCACTTCAGATAGATACCACCGTGGTGCAGCTCTGTGGCAAGCTTGATTGTTAAGACAAAGGTTGCTACAACTTGGAGTAGCAGGCTTAGAAATTGTTCATGGAGCAGAATAATCTGTTTCTGGGAATCATCTGGTCTACCTCCATGTTCAGAGTCTCTCTCTCCCTTTGTGGTGCGGTTCATTTCTAGAGTAGTGCTTAGGCAAGTATTTTGGACTTGAGTATAGTTGCTTGTTGACCAAGCTAGACTACGTGCTTCTGTTATGACTAACGCAAATACTTGAAAGGTAAAATGGTGGAATGAATGGAGAAACTGCTGCTAGACAGCATTGGCTGTCTGTATTGAAAGAAAATGTGTCATTAGCAGCAAAATCCAATGCTGTTGAACACAGCTTTTTAGTGGTTTTGATTTTATTTATTTATTTATTTATTTATTTAAAAGAGATCAAATGGAAGATCAGCCAGTGAAGACTTCAAATGGTATAGCTCTAAGGGCTGAAGCAGAACATAAACATAACAAGAGTACGCAAGGACAATTTCTTTTCAGCTAGGTGAAAGCTTAGAAGCAGCATAATCTATGATAGCATCTTTGGTCTAAGTATTTTGTCTGTAGGTGGCACGTGCTTTTTTGTGAATGAGTCTTTCAGCTACCGATTGTGCAGCTTCAGAATCTGTCCTTAAAGACAAGTACGGGTATAAAAGTAACACCGTGTAAATCCTCTTTCTTTTTGCACAAGCAAAGGAATCTTAATACTTAGACTTCAAATAAAGATGTCAGTCACCTCCTGCCCTTGTACGTGTGCAGGACTAGGGCTGCGATTATGCAACTCCTCACCTTCCTGCAGCACTGAGCAGGCACCAGCCCACCAGCCTGCATGTGGGTCTCATACTCTGTTGTGTAGAGGGAGGATGTTCTGCTGCTGCCCGGCAGGTCTGGCTCCGTCCTACCTTGTGAGCAAACTGTGGCTTCCTCAAAGGCATTTTCCCAGGGTCAGGTAGTATTTGCTCTTTATTAATTGTTGGCAGTGGCTGCATAGTGGCCTTAGACAGCTGGTTTTGAACCTTCATGGTGAGAACAAATCCTGAGGATTAAAGCAGGAGGAAAGCTGTGTTCCTCATGGAAACCATGAAGTTTAGGTTTGCCCAGGTGTTCTGTCTGGAGAAGATGCATGTGTGTGTGTGTATATATATATATACACACACGGTTTTAATTTGCCATGATTCTTTTTGGTCTTCTGTCCCATCACTCTGTTTCCTTTGTCCTCTGTTTTACGGGTTCAGGTTTTCTTCAGATGACTAAACTGGCCAGTAGCCTCAGGTTTTCTTAAAATCTTGATGAAACTACTCTGTTCTCTTCTCCCTATGGTAATACCTTAGTCCCTTTTTCAGCAATCGGACAAATGTGGAGAAGACATAGCATTTGTAAATCAGTACTGGAGATTCCAAGTCAATGTGAGCTGGTTATAGTTTATGAAGGTGGTTTACTGCACCAGGTCACAAATGTGTTTTCCAGTGCTGGAAATCTTGTTAGAATTTGAAGAGGAAGATCAGTGGATTATGGGCTTTGTCCTTTCCTACAGTCCCTTCTGACACAAAAGCACCTGCCACGCATAGTGGCAAGCAGGAAATGTCTTCTCACATCATGCTATTTCTGTAATATAGTGACCTTAGAAGCTCAGTTTGTATGAAATGATCCGTTCCCTCTGATTCCTTCCTGGGTGCAGAGGGCGATGTGTCAGGTTTATTTCTGAACACTTTGTAGCCTTTGCTTCCAAGCAGTAGTTCTGTGAAGGCACTTGTCTATTTTTGTAGCAAGTAGGTGGATTTTTTTTTTTATTTTTTTTTATAAACCAAAGCCCCCAGATCTGTTTCACTCAACACTTGGCCTTGCATGCCACGTTGGGTCAGAAGCAGACCCGTCTCCCGCGAGTCAGGGGAGCATTGCACCTTTTGCAGTTCTCGTTAGCTTTGCTTGTTTCCGTCCTGGCTGGCAAGCTTAGCGAGGTGTTTCACTGCGGGGACTTTCTGAGGGGTTATTTAACTTCGCTTTTGCTCCATGAAGTAAATAGTTTCAATGTCAGCGTCTGGGTAGTTTTCACCAGTGTTTTGGGAGGAAACTGTCCCTATAATACTGTTGTTGCTTATAAAGCATTTGCAGCAGCTGGTAGCTCTGAAGGCAGCAAGCACGGTGAGTGAAACAGAAAATCCAGTGGTATCTGTGTCCTGTCAGCTCCGAGACAGTTGTCCTCTGTTTTCCCTTCCTGCCAAGAGGATGAGAACTCCACACAACTACAGTAAATATTTTCAGATGTGGGTGGTGATTAAACTCCTTTTACTGTTGAAACCTGGTATTGAACATGGTATTCTGTAGGGGAGTATCAAATGGAAGAATGCCAAAGGTTTTTTTCAGTCCTGTATTTCTCTCTGTGCTGCAGACAGCTGGCTCATCCATCTCCTTACTCTCCTTCAGCCGTGTCCATGGTGTGCCTGCCAAATGAGAGCATTCCCACTCAAAGCCGGAGCCTCTAGAGGAAATGCAGCCCTGCCTCGCCTCTGCGGGCTTCAGCTGGAAAGGGAGGGTCGAGGTCAGGGGGATCGGTAGCTGCTTCATGTACTTCTGAAACAATAATGGAGCAAACTTTGCCTCTTCTAAAGCAAGGTCACGGAGACCATACACTCAAAGGAGGTATAAATAAATTAGTATGTGATTAATTTCTTCCTATTTGTGATGTACAGCATAAGAGTATGAAAAAGACATAGCCAGGGATTTAACCTTGTTCCTTTAGAATCTGGACAAAGAACTCTTATTATAATAAAAAAAATACTCTAAATACAGTTAAAAATCAAGTTAAGCTTCCTGCAACAAGAAGACCATGTTGTTCCCACAGATTAACCAGGGGGAAGTTTTATAGTGATTCTGAAGAGGTTTGAGGAGAAGTTTGCCAGGTTGCAAGTTGAAGTATCCACCCTCCGCTGCCTCAGGGATGTAAAACCCTGTTGACCTTTGGGAACTGCAGATGGAATGGAGCTCTGCCTGAAACAACTGAACATCTTCCTGTAGGACCCTTGGCTTGACTTCTTTTTCTTTTTTCGCTTCCATAATCAATTGTTCTTGCTTGTAGCCAAACCTGATCATTAATATTTCATCTGGTGTGCAATGCGATTGTTTCTGGAATGTAATTTTTTTTTTTTTTTGTGCTAAGCTGCATATAATGGGGGGAAGTTATTTGCAGGCCTTGTTTGTGGCTGAAACACATTTACGAGGATGAAACCTAAAAGAATATTAGCAGGAGTTGAAGCTGACCACAGAAGCAAATGTTGATGACATAAGCAAACAAAACGACGCTTTCTGAGGCCTGCTGGGAATACCAGCCTTCCGCACAAACATGCTCGTAGCCTGACTTCAGCCTTATCCAGTAACTTGTGTTGTTCCTGCTGAATGTCATCCTCCGTTGGCAGAAATCACAATTTTGCTTTTGTTCTTTATCTCAACTGCTGAAAGAATTGGACTTTCTGAAAATACCCACCTACTAATGAGCCAGGTGGAATCCCTCATGCAGAATGCTAGCTGGAAATAAAAGATGAGTCACTCAGGAGGGTGAGGACACGCAGCATCTGGTACCAAAAAATGATGATTCACCAACATCTCAAAGCATTTTTCCTTTGGTTAGGGTTTGTTCTAGCTAGGTCTCGTGAGACTTTCAAAACAAATTAGACGCTCTGTGAAACTTGGAAGGAAAAAGAGTTTACTCTGAAACTGTCAATGAGAGGGTGGTGGGGAATGAAATTATGGAAGAATGAGATGTAATGAGGTAGTTACACAGGTCAGAGGAAATGCCTAACATGCTCTTGCAGCCTCTGTGCTCTTGGTGGACCTCTCTGGAGGAGAACACACTGGCAGCGATGCACAAAGAGGAAAAACCCTAGCCAAGACTCTGGTTTTAGCAAAGTTTATCTTGACAGAGAACCAGTTGCCCTTAAGTGTAGAATGGTGGTAATTGCTCCCAAAACTCGCCGTGGAGAATTTTTTAAATATCTTTTCAGAGCTGAAAATGAGTGAGGATTGATAATAAATGTGATGGCTGTGCAGGGGAAAGTACGGTCACGGCTGATGTTCGGAGGGATCTCTGCTGGGAAGAATCACAGATTCTTCCTTTAAATCCACTTGGCACTACAGAGGAGAGCGTTTGGTCGGGCTGGATGGGTGGGTGCCATGTCCATCAGCGCTGCGTGGGAAGAGCCGCAGAATGAGCAGGCTGAGAATCCAGAATCAGACTGGACATTTTTAAAGGGTAAAATCCTGAAACTGTTTTCTAGAAATAAACTTTTCTTTCTGAACAGTGTGCAGACACGCTGCCGGGCAGACAAGGGCTGGGGACGTTACTGCTCGCCAGCCAGGGTTGTAATTTTTGTAGATTAATCCTGCTTGGTTACTTTTTATAGGTGACACGCGAACATTGTTATGAAAACTCTGTAGGACTGACAACAGCGGAAGCAGACTATTACATATAATTTTTTTCACAAGTCATTCCCTCCAGACCGGTCTCTGTCTCACAGATTCAAGGAAATTTGGAGGATGACTCCTTCTGCCCCATGGCTGTCACAGTGTGTTCCATCTCTGTTCCGGACAGTTGCGTTTTGCTGTTGAATCCTATTTTAACATAAATCAATGTGTTTTCTTGAATGGTTGTCTCAATCGATTGATTGTCCTGCTACATCAAGAACATAGTCTTAGATTTATGTTGTGCATTAACGTGGACATGCCAGCGCATTTAACATTAAATTTTTGGTTCAGTAGAAATGTTATTGCCTGTGTGGGAACAGTTTGAATTACTGAAGCTACTTGCGTGTGGTGCTTTATAATTTGTTACCCGTTTAACTATCTTACCTTGTAACATGGGTTAGAATATTTAAATTATTAAATTAATGGGTATTAAAATATAAGGTGTAAAGTTTTCACTCTAGTACCGAGATGCTAGCACAACCAAAAGGATAGTTGGAAATATTTCTGTTCTTTAGCACATGTCTAGATCTCAGTGAAGCTCTAACAAGTGATGGTAGTTATGCAATTGTTCTGGCAATAGCAATTAGAGATTTACAAGTGCTTGTAAATGCTGCTATTTATAGGATGGGCACTTTATTTAACGAAACACTAATCTTTCTCTGCAGTAGGAGAAAATGTCAGAGTGGAGTATTTCATCCTTGGGATAGGACTGCACTGTAACATCCAAAAGAACAGTACTTTGTCCTTTTTTGAGGAAAAAAAACAACAAAAAAACCAAAAACCAAACAAAAACCCAAACCCTAGAGGCTTCAAATAGGCTTGCACAAGGGTAATGGAGAAAGAATGTTTTAAATTTTGCATTGCTTTTGGAATATAGTATTTTGGAATACTATTAAAGATCTGTGGGGTTTTCAGGTCATAAGATACCTGTCTTGTTAGATTCAGAGTATGTATTTTTAGTTCTCAGCCTGTTAATTTTGATTGTGGAGAAGCAGAACAAGCACCTTGTTCTACTGAACTTCTCACTGTGAATCTGAGAAAAGGTAACTTAAATGCTTTTTATTACCTGCTCTTACTTTGTGAATAAATTTATCCAGGGATATTTTTAAAAATTAGAGCCAATATGACAGTGTTTTTCTTAATCTTTCTCTTGAAGAGACCCTGTGTGTCCTCTTAAATACAACTGATGGATCCCATTTCAGTGAATGACGGTACTAATAACATGAATCAGGCTTAAATCCAAGAATAGAAAAAGCCTTTTTTTTACTGAATTAGTTGCATGATCCACTTAGTTATAAAAAGTTCAGAAAAGGTTTTTTTTCTTCTTTGGGTTATTTTGATTGTGCTAGAGTAAGTCTTATGGTCTTGCCAGTATTTACACACATGTTTAAGTTTTTTTTGTTTTTTTTTTCTTCATACGTGCACAGTAAGTGATTGGATTAAATAAGACTTAGCAGAGCAGATCCCATCAGCAACTCTCCAAGCGCTGCAGGAAGCAGCAGGAGGATGATTGCTGAGACTAACTGGTGTGGAGTGCTGATGCCAATATATGGTCAGTGAGAGAGGAAGGAAAAAAGAAAAGAAAAAGAAAAAGCTTTTTTTTTTTTTTTTTTTTTTTTTTTTTATTTAAGACTGAAACATTTCAGACAGTAGGGAAGGCTTTTGTAGAAGGAATGAAATACATCTGTGCAGCCTATATGGTCATTGCATTTGTTTTCAGTAGCTCCTGTGGCTTGTTATACCGGCAACAACCTGCAGGACAGATGAATATAATTATATATATAGTCATTGCTAAAGCTGTGTTTTCAGAAGCTGCCAGTATATGCAGTTATACAAATCTCTTTCTGTATTTACACACGAAGGGAGTAATTTTATCATGCTGGTAGCAGATTTGCTGGTAAAGTTGTGTCTAAAGAAGGAAAACCTTGTGTTTGGTAGTTCTCTGCTAGAGCATTGTTAGTATAAACAGGAATATTCGCTGTTGGAGCCATGCTTTCTGGTGGTTTTCAGTTTTATAAACTGGATTTTTGAGTTTCTTTTTTGGTTTTTTAATAGCAGAGATATTTTTCTCTGCAGAATTTTTATGCTTTCCATCCTTACAAAAGACAGATGGACTTGTTTATCTGCTGTGAGGTTCAGGGACAGTTTATAGATTATTTTGCTTTGTGTCATTTAAAACATTCTTATTTATAAGCAAGGAAGTTGGCAATAATCACGTGATTCATGGTGGAAAAATTATCTGCAGGCTGCTGCTCCTGTTGTCCTAATAGGCTTAAAGGAATTACCACTGATGTAAATAATAGTTCTGTGTGCCGCTGGTGGGCAAGGCAGGGTTGTAAATGCTAAATACAAGGGGTGTGTTGTCGGTAAAGTCCTTCCCCTATGATTTTTGCAAAAATAACACTGAAGTGAATAATCCACCTTGATTTCTAATGAGCATCGTTAATAATCTTTGTAAAGATAGATTGTTTAATTAAAAATCCAAGAGCCACCTCAAGATATTAAGAATTTAAGACTCCCTTTGAGCCTGGAGCGATATTTGCGTGTGCATCTCTGTCATACCCTATAGCAGTTCAGCCTGGCCCAGGAAAAATCACAGTTTCAGTAGTGCCCGGAAAAGGCGAGAGCGTGGTTTGGGTGCTTGGCTGAGGGTGACGGGGACGTGGGCAGCATGGGCAAGTTGGCCAACTGTCCCTGAGCAGAGGCAGGGGAAGGGAACAACTTCCCGTAGATGATGATGAGGGGTTTACAGTTGTAATGGTACGGTTACAGTAGTAACGCTAAATATTAGTAGCATCTAAAATTCTCATGCAATTAGTTTACAGTTGATTTTTTTTAAATTGCCCAAACTTTTGTACATTGCCAACTTGACTAGGTCGTGTTTTATTAGAGAAGCACATTTATCAAAACCAAGGTGTGGATTTCAAAACCGAGACACAATGTCTAGTGTATGTTATATGTGACATTGATAACAGGATTCCTCTTTATCAAAGGTCCAGGTTTTTGAAGTTCCAGAAGCTTTGTAATTTCCAAAACAGGGTGATATTTTTTTCCCCAAGGTATTTTTTTCTTCTTTTTTGAATACTTGTCTGCTTGAGGCCACATAGGCTATGTGAGCAATAAGAATTTAAACCTGAAAACTGACTTTGCTAGATCATGTAGAAGAAAAACGGGATCCTGCAAAGCTGAAGGGTAGGGTAATAAAACCAAGGAACAAATATCATCAGAATGGGTAAACTGTGGTTTAGGAATGTTGGCTGAAGAAATGAGTTGTACGCTGTTACCAAGGATTATATCCCACATTGTATACTTGCTGCCTTGCGTTCCGTTGAGGATCAAGTTTTATTCCATTTAAGAAGCTCTGTGCCCCCTTCTTCTTTTCCAAAGAAAAACAGCTACCGAATGATAGGAGCAAACATATTCTCAAGTACTGAAAGACAGATGCTGCTTTTACAGATTAATTTTTTGCTTTGGGATATTTCCTGTTAGCATCGCCCTCATTTCTGCAAGTGTTACTATTTTACTTTTACAGTATAACTGCTCCTCACAAAACCTTTGCATCCTTGGAATGTGAGAGCGTTTTAATCGGATTTTGGTGGGGTTTCTTAGAATAAGGAGTGGGAGAGGGAGGAAGATTTCATTAAGATCTGTGAGACTGTGGAAGGGACAGATTGATTGTGATAAGCTGATTGGGTTAGTGACTATTTTGGAAAGGAGAGGTCGAGGACTCGCAGGGGACTAGCATAGCGTGTGAGCAGTTGAGGCAGAATTTCAAGTGGATTGAAAGATGAAAGGGAATGGGCCAGGTGAGCAGGGTTCATGAGCCTGCCTGAGAGAGGAAGGCATAAATGCAGGGGACAAAAATAAATCTCTGCAGTTTATGGTGCCAGTGTGTTGTTTCTCTATTCAAGGGAAGCTGAAGGTGAAATAACCATTTTTCTAGCCTGCAGACTCAGGAAGCCAGTATTCTGTTGGGGTTTTTTAATAGTCACATGCAGAGGGCTCCATATTCCTCAGCATCTACAAATAGGCTATTTGTAGGGTAAGTACACACCAAAATGGATCAGGCGAGAGGAGTCCAGAGACGTCCTCTTCAAAGACTGCCCAAAAGTAGACAAGAGGGTGGCAACACAATATTGAACCCCCGAGTGAAAGACTGTGAAATATAGTCTGCTTTTCCTGAAAAATAAAAGTATGACAGCTTTTAAAGGAAAAAAAAATAAGGCATCTAACCTTACATAGCCTCCTGCCTCTACAAGGTTTAAATACACTTTTTATTAAGAAAAATTCAGGTTACCTCTTGTTGCTGAAATTCTAATTACTGCTGGTTTTCCCTCATCTGTGCAGTAAGAATGTAATTAAAGCCAAAGCTAATCTCCTGCCTTTGCTGTTGAGATACTGGAAAAACTGCTTTGTCATGGTAAAAGTCATATTTTGATTGAAAATCAGCTCTTTGAAGGTCAGCTTCTCAGGTAGCACTTCACATACTGTTGTCACAGAAAGGAGATTTACAATAGAAAGTAAATTATAGTAATTGAGATTACAATAATACAGAGCTCCGTGTTTAACCGGTGATTGACAACACTTGAATTTGCAAACAGCACTCGTTGAAATGTGGTTTTAACTATATTCCAATTCAGTCTGTCTATTGTGCAGACAGAGTTATTTACCCTTCACCTTTCAGTCACACCTTTAGGCTTCAGGTGATAATTTTTTGTTGATTCTTTAATAACTGTCTGAAAAAGAAACATTCTTTTGCTTTATACAGTTAATACAGTTAATTATACTTCAAAATGGGAGTCAGTTTTGTTTGTTTTTTTTTTTTTTCTTAAAATGCTTAGGATTTTTGTCTCATATGGTATTACCTGTGTAGATCTGGGCATGTGCCATACGTGAATCTGAACGCTCTTTGTTTGTTTGCAGGAGAGGTCTGATGAGTGTTGCTGAAGCAATCGCTTTCTCCTGTTCTTAATGTGATCTTGGTGACCGAGATCTTGTTTTCACTATGAGAAGTGAATCGGGTTGTATGCATTGGTTGCAGCAGAAAATGCAAATTACGGTAAGCGGTAGCAAACCTTTTGGAGATTTGTAGAATATGCTTTTATTTCCATTGTTTAATTGTAGGCCTTAGCTAATAAATAACAAATAACGCTTTAGTTTGAAAGCACGTACTCAGCGCATCTGGCCAGCTATTTATATGGTAAAAAGAAGCTGATATTTGTATGTCAACATTGAGATGTCTGCTTCAAAAAAGAAACTAATTTCTTTATTTTTAAGTATCTCAACCCTTGAAACTTACTGGACTAATGGGAACTCAGTGCTGTGCAGATGCTCGTGTAGGTTTTGTGATGTATTCTTTGGTTGTTAGGCCTAATCAGTGAATAACGGTGTTTCTTGCAGATTTTTTTAGAGGAGGAGGAACAGTATGTCTTTCATTACGGGATACACTCTGTAAACAGCATATCTGAAAGGCACCTTAATCTGAGTTTAGCTACCTTATGAATTTAAATTAGAATGATGTTATTTGATGTTCATGCTGACTCTACATCAATACTTGCATTTTCTTTCTTTNTTCTTTTTTTTTTTTTTTTTTTTTTTTTTTTTCTTTTCCCAGATTCTTTTTCCTTGTTGGATTTTTTCAATTCTGTTGAATGTGTAATTACAACTATGGCAACAAGAGTAGAAATAAATTCTACTTTAGCGTCTTTGACGACAGTACCTGACTTAAATGAAATCAGAAATGAGGATAAATCACAGCGTGTGTATGTAAGTGTGCTCTCAGATGCAAGTAGCAAGACGAAGGAGGCTTCAGCATCACTAACTCCTGAAGAGAACAACAAGTTTGGGAGTACTTTGAGATCTGCAACAATGCCATCACTAGGATCAAGGCCAAGACTTTTCCCAAAGCCTTTTTCTAAAGAGAAGTCTTCAGATAATTTTGCAAATGTAAAGCCACCTATTCCAGCTTTCAGATCAAGTAGTCTTATTAGAAAGGCCACTGAAGAAACATCATCTATTAAGGTATTAAGTGGAAATGTTCCTCCGTTAGTAGATCAGAAAGTAATTGAAAATGAAAATAAGGCTGGGAATGAAGTAGTTACAAACATGACTTTCTTCACTGGTCCCAGTGCAAATACAGTCATTCTTTTTGAGACAGCAGGCACAGAGCAATCAAAAGTAAACCTGGCCCAAGAAAAAAGGGCTGCTGATGACCGCCGAGTGTTTAGTACTGTGCAAACCAAAGAGCTTCAATGCAGTGCAAAGCTGGAGAAACCATCTCAGCTATCTGAGACATCCAGGAATCCTGAAGGCTCTCTTCATCGGCAGATATCGCTTTCCTCCAGTCTTAGACCGGTGTCTTGGAATTCCCTCAAAACTGGTGAAAAAAAAGATGCTTGTGAAGTTCGTCCAGGGGAGAAAACCAATGATGATGCAAATAATATCAACAGTAAAGTTGATTTCTCTGTTGATGTGCAGCAAAGGCCAAAACATAGACCAGTATCTGCTATTTTTCTGGAATCATTACGAGATCAAAAGCATCGCACTGTGGAAACTTCTGAGGAAAAATCTCCTACAGAGAAATCCTGGGTTAGAAAACCAAGGCCTTTGTCCATGGACCTGACAGCTAAGTTTGAACATAAAGATCTTTCTTCTTGCAAGAAGACTTGTTCATCTCACGAAAGCAAAGAGAATGTCTCGATAATTTCCTTTACTGATGTGGGCTGTCAGGATCAGTCTGAAATGGGGCCAAAATCTGAAGAAACTGAAGTTAATAATGGCAATTCTTCTAAAACAAGTTTGAAGTGCAGTAGTCAGGATGTTGGCATCCTAAATAATGAAAAATACATATGGGAAACAAAGCTTAAATCTAAAAGTGAACAAATTGAGACAAAACCAGAAATAATGACTAACTTGCATGGTTCTGAAAGAAGCCACGAAGCCACTGGTGAAAGCAGAACAAATAAGGGGGGGAAAAGACCAGATCAAAAGGAAACGTATACATTTCTAGGCTGTGAAAGCCCTGCGGTTTCCTCGGAAAAAGAGAGTAGTATCATAAGAGGTAGTGTTAAAAAACACATTAGTTTGTTTACTTCAGAAAATCCCAGTACATCAGTGGATACGGAGCTTCTCCAGTCAGCTGCTGAGAGGGAAAACAGATGTGTGAACATCCAACAGAGAATCAGAGAACTGACAACGGACAATGCTGATGCTAAGCCAGGAAATGTACGCAGGTCACTTCAATCACGACCATTTTCTGCGGACTTCACAAAGATGTAGGTTGCACAGAAATTCTATTTAATCCTCTTAACTTCTCATTCCGTAAAACTTGCTCTCTCAGTACAGTAAAATAACTGGTTCCGCTCAATGTAATTATTTTTACACTATTATTTTTGAACCTCTTTCCTACCATTTCCTACCAAAAAAAAAAAATAATTAATGAAATACACCCCAACAACAGCTGCAGAAAACCCAAAATGCTGTCAGTGTTGCGGCCTTTGCATGTTACTGTAACTGTATATCTAAAATTTCATGTATTTTGAAATCTTGAGGTGAGCATTGTAGGCTGCGAACTTACGTATTTGTGAGAAACCAAAAGAATGGTTACGATGTTTTCGACAGCAGTACAGAGTATCAGGTTTTTGGCCAGACAGGAATCTTGTCTTGCTGTCATACTAAAGCCTGAAGGTCTATGTCATCTATCCTGCCGAAGCCATGAGCAGTGTTGTTAGGGTAATATGAGATCTGCTAATTTTTCCATACCAAACTAAAAGAAAAAAATCTTTTCTAGTAAAAAGAGATTTAGCCCAAGATAAAATGTATTATCTCAATACGAAGTTGGGTAATTGATTATTCAAAGTCATAAAAATGTGTTTGTGACATGAATGAGAGCACTGCAGCGAGCACAAAGGGCTGTCTGAGGGCCTGGCCCTAGTCTGGGCCGTTCCTGTTCCGCCGGCGATGGCAGAGGGGTAAGGAAGGAAGAGCCGTGGGGTTGGAGTGTAAGGGATGTGTGCTTCACGTAACGAACGCAGCAGATGTTTGCCTAACAGGGCCTGCTCTGTCAACAGGGGAATAGTACAGTTTTTCAGCAAACCTTGGTCTTTTAACTCTGGGATCAAAATAAAGAAATTTAACTGAGGTACGAGAGTATTAGTATCTCTTTCGCTATACCTCATTATGTATCTCTAAAGTCTTACGCCATACAGTAAACTGCCTAACTAACTACTTTTTAGGAAACAACAGTCCTTTGCTCTAGATACAATTAAACCACCAAATACAGTTACTTACTACAAAATAGCGATGTTCCTCCTTTAAGAAATATAATTTATTGGATAACTCCTACCACTCTGCTTTGGTAGAACGTGTACCTCTTAACTAACGGGACTAAAAGAAGTAACAGAAGTTTTTTTGTCTTAGATTTTCAAGTCCGACATCAACCAGTGAAGCAAAGCCCGAGAAACCTGCTGAAACTAGAAACAACTCTATCAATGGAATGCAAGAAAATCAAAAAGTAAGAGAATGGAGTCAGCTGATCTGGTCTGCAGTTAGGTTTGTGTTTAGAAGGCAGAGAGCACCGTGCCGTGTCCCATGCCTGTATCAGTCAGTGGCTTTGAACCGGGTATTGAGAGTATTAAGAATGACATAGTCCTAAGAGGTTTACTTGTGTAAGTCTGTCGTTAGGACATGCTGGTGTATGGGAGTATCGTGTCTGTTTAGTTTTTAAAAGTTAAATATGCACACTGTTAAATGCATGCAGTGGTATAGAGGGAGATGTATTTTGTATACTAATTTAAAGGGACTTTCAACGCATGAAAACCCATATTGAATCGACCATGGCTGCACTGGTTTTGTGCAGTGATTATCCTTTATTTTCTCTACGCATAGCATTAGTGTAGTGCTTTTCTACATCCAAGTCACAACTCCTTATTAAATACATGCTGTACGCTTCTCCTAAATAATGTTTAACTGAGAAGATTTGACAATAAAGTATTATACAGAAAGTTCTGATTTGCTGTAAAAGCTGCTAGGCTGTCTTTAGTTTCTAAGCAACACTTTGGTGCAAAACATCATTTCTCTGCTGCCACTTCTTAGTATGGGAGATATAATGCTGTTTTAAGGGTAGTTCTTGTGAGTTCTTATGGCTGTGCTTTTTTCCAGTCTAGGTTTAAGACAGGCGTATACGGTAAGGAAACTAGCAGCTAGATACAAAGTTTCTGTAGGTTCCTTTCATTTCTTTAAAAAGAAAATCTGCCATTAATGGAAGTGCTGTTTTCAGAATCTGACAATAAGGTAGGATTAAAAAAATTATTTTGCTGTGCCTAGAAGAATATAGATCAGATTTTAAAATCTTCATTTATAAATGTCATTAGTGTTAAATTTTTGTCATTTTCCAGCTTTTTTTAAGTGAGGCTTAAGTCAATTCCAAGTTTTAAATTTTAAAACTTGAGTAAAAGATTGAACTCTTGTAGGACCAGGGAGTAGCCTTTGATTCTGTTTATTATCTGCATGCTGTGCTTTTTCAACGAATGTTATTAAAAATAACATCTTTCAGCTAGTTGTATTTCCTGAAAGCAGATAATGGTAAAGAATTGGCAATAAATATTGATTCCTGCTTTCTCTTTTTAGTTCCACTCTGCCTTAACATTCTTCTTAGCTGAGCAGCTCCAGCTGTGATGTTTTCTCAGAGCCTCATGTTCCTGACCATGTAACCACTGAGTTTAGTGAACAGCTGTATTTGAAAAGACAGCTTTTACAAAATGCAGTGCAAGTGCAGTTGGTGTCTCCCAGGAGTGCAGCCTTCCTCTGAAGGTGCCTCTGTCCCTGCGGTGCTGCTCTACGCTTTGCTTTCGAACTTGAATTTCTGTAGGGCTTGCCACACAAGTGTTCATAAATGTTTCTGTGATATTTGGGGTTATGAACTTTCTCAAGTTTTGTACTATTTTTGCATGTGTTGCCTTCTCCGGAGTATGATGTGGATATAAACTCCCTGCTGATTAAAATGTCATGTGAAATCTAACCTCAGGAACTCACAGAATCATGCATATCTCATGTATCAGCACTTCATATAATTTTTTCTTTCTTGTATTAAAAGTAAAAATTGAGCTATGATATAATTCTGCTATACAGAATTTGCTTACATTACACATTTGCTTAGATTACCTTTGTCTCAGTGGATTTTGTGTTCAGAGACATGGAGGTATTTAACTTGTGCAGGCTGTGTCGCGCAGAGTAGGTGCAAGTAAGTTTTAAAATAAACTTTGTTAGACATCTTTTAAATAAACTATCTTAACTGTTGGATTTTGTTGTTCCAGAGTAAGGAGATCAAGCTTGCCCACGGCACAGATTTCACTGAAGCACATGCTACTGGGAACCCTTGGAAACCTCGGCAGATTGTAAAAATAACAAATAACCCTGATCAGATAGAGAGAAAAGGAAGCTTCCTTGGAGAGGGTCAGCATTTTTCTCAGCAAAGTGAAAATTCTGTCTCATTCACAAGCAACTTGGAAAAAAAATTAAAACCAACCACACTTATGGAAAAGACCTACATTAAAACTGTCCGAGCCACCATGTTTGACCACAATGTTCAGAGGCATAATGTTGCTGCTGATCAGCCTGGACCAGATTCTGCACTGACAATGAACAGTGCGCCTGAGGCAAAGCACGACGTGGTGACTTTGGGGCACAACAGACGATCGTGGATGGGAGAAGTAGAGGAAACCACTAGTCTAAAGCAGGAGTATCACAAGCAATGTGATTCATCAAAACATATAGCAGATGTAGAAAAAAATGGAAAACCAGCTTGTTTGAGTGAAGACAAGAAAATGACTCCGGGAATTCTCTTAGAAAAATCTTCGGTTGAGAAAAGTGAAAAACCCACTCCTAAAAATGCAGAAGACTCTCTAATTTACCAAAGAATAGAACCGAGATACGAAATCTTTCAGACGTGTGGTGAAAGAGCTCTTAGTGAAACCATTACAATGGCTCCTGAAAAAAAGGCCATGACACTCAGAACTAGAAAATCATCTGTGAAAGAGAATAAAACCGATGAGGATGTTTTACGCACTGGTCAGTTGGCTAGGACAAACGGTAAAACTCTCTACTTGAAAGAAGGTAACATTATTTCAGAAGCTAGAGACACAAAAGGTTTTGTGAGCAAGTCTGTGTTGAGAGAACCTACTGATTTTTTCTCCAGTGAATGCACTTTACTTGAACAGAAAAAAGATTCTGGGAAAACTGAAACTGATCCGACCTCAGTAGCTGAGAAAATACCTTATTCTACAAACAAAAGTAAATATTTGGGAATGAATGAAAAAGTAAACAAACTACATTCTGAAAGTAAAAATGATGAGAGTGAAGTCTCTTCCATGGATAAACCAGAGAGGTCTAATATGATGAAATGCTCTTCTGAGAAAAGGAGTTTTAGACCAGGTGGGACCGACAGCTTTGAGTTCAGAACCAACTTTGATCACGAAGTTACTTCAACAAGTGTAAATAAGCATGGGGTCCAGTTGTCTTCAGTGCTTTCAAGTGGACAATTTTGTAAATCTTCTAGTAGCCACCTTCCCGATACAAAAGTACTAACCATTAATAAAGAGGAATCGAGGGCCTTCGGCTTAAGGAAAAGCCTGGACTTAAACTGCAAAGAACGAGACTTTGGCTTAGATAGTACAGCTCATGGAAACAGCGAAAAACTTAGAGTAATAGATCCCGAAGAAAAAGTCAGGAGAACCAGAAGTAGCGTTTCTGACTTGAAGATTTCTGAAAGATGGAGGAGGAGAACCTTGCCTCACGATTCTATCAAGACAGAAGAAGTTGTCTGGCTCACCCCTGAGAACATCAAAAGACTGAGTCAGAGAGATTCATTGCAGTTGGATGAAGGCTCAGTTAAAAAGAGAAGCAAAAAAAGCAAAGAAGGGATGGAAGGGAGTGAGGCAAACCAAACTCTTCTTGGCAGTCCTGATGATTACTTGAAAAATCAGAGTTCTGCCTTTGAGCCAAAGGCAACTTATTTTGCAGTGACTTACCAGATTCCTGGTAACAAAAAAGAGAAAAGCTTTGTTGGCACTCCTAGTGCAAGTGAAACTAATATAATTTCTAGCTCAAGTGAGGGAGCAACAATTAACCTGGACCCCGTTTTTCCTGGAAGGTCCAAACCTTTATTGCAGCAACCAAATAAAAATTTGGCGAGTACAGATTGCAGAGAAGACTCACGGGAAGTGTATATTAACAAGGATTGGGTCAAAGAGGACAACAAAGATGGTATTTTTTCCAAAAACGTTGCATTTGGTAATTTTCATTTGTCTAGGAAAGATAACCAACAGTATCATGAAAGAGGTCTGGATCATTCTAAAGAGAAAATTATAGATGTTGATGCTTTCCTTTTAAAACCGGATCTGGATAATACAGTTCAAACTGATCTCAAAGGTAGCAGAAGGAAAGACTCCTCTTACCATGGACCCAGATCCCCGCTGCGTTTTGCACAGTTACATAAAGACAATGAGCTAGTCCCCCAGAAAAGAAGTGAAAATAATTATGATATATCTGAAAGGAAGGCTGAGGATGGTTACAGGTCCCAGATTCTTGATATCGATGCGCTTATGGCAGAGTATAAGGAAGAATCAGTGAAGGCCAGTAACATTCAAGGCAAGCTCTCTGAAGATCACAGTTGGTTTAGTAGAGAGAAATCAAAGAACAAAAGAAATGTGTCAGATAGGATTACTTCTTCCTACAGCTGGAAAGACTGGAAGGGATCAGATCACTTTTCTGTTAATAGCAAACAAGGTGATGGTGCAGAAGAGTACCGTAGGACAGAGAAATTAATTCTAAATGAAAAGAGCAAAGAGAAACTGGAATCATGTAGCCCTGAATTTGAGAAACAGAAGTCCAAAGACAGAAAGTTTAGTCCTCCGTACTGGGGAAATCCTAGTGGCTATTTTTCAGATAAGTTTGTAAATTCACCTGTGGAGTTCACTAGGAAGAAGACTTTCATCGTTGATGAGGATGAAGAAGTGGACTTAACTTCCAGGAATCAAAGCTCAAAATTTGTCATTGATAAGGTACAGCCTATAAATGTGGTTGCTACAGACCAAAAGCTGGACGTTAATTTTTCTTCCAAGTTGTCCATAAAGACAGATGATGGCCTCTTACCGAAGAAGTTGGTCACAAAAGAACAGTTTTTGGAGGTGTCTGCAGAAGGTGATTGGAGCAAAAATGTATCAAGGACCTCTATAATGAGGAACAAAGACTATGCAAATAAGACGATGTGTGAGAACGACTCTTCCAATTTGAAGAGTAAAACTGATTGGAAGAACTATACATCTGGTTTAGGAAGTGCACCCCCAGATTTAAGACGATCCTATTCAGAAAAGAGCCGCCAAGGAAAAGACAATCCACCGCTTAAGCAGGAAGCAAGGGGAGGAAAGGATCTGTACCGACCCAGGCAAAGCTTTCCGCTGGAAAGTGCGGATAATGGGTGGAAACAGAAGATGTCATCTCAGTCAGACTCCTTCTTCCATGAGGATAAAAAGGTATTACTGCATGGGTTCTAAGTGTTGCCTGTAACTCAAACTGATAGTGAGGAGAAGCTTTTATTCTGTGTCTCTGCTGCTTCTCAGCATTAGCTGTGACTTTTGCAGCAATGAGCAGGTACACGCTTTTCAATGGAGTTCATTTCCTGTTGGCTGTATTTTCCTGGGGAATTTGTATTGCACTAGATGACTAGATTATTGTTTCAAGTGTATAGATATTTATTGATGTTTCCATGGAGAGCATGAAAATGTGCTTATTCTTTTATTAATGCTATGAACCTAGAGTATTAAATTGTTAACTCTGCAATTTTATAATTATTTGAACAGTAGTAGTTTGGGTTTATTGTATAAGTTGTCAACAGTGATGTTTTTGGAGTTGTTTGTTTGGGTTTTTGGTTTTGTTTTTTTTTTCCTGGAGGAAGACAGTTGTTATTTTTTTTTCTGGGTGAACGGCCCTCCTTTGTACGTGATGCCTTTGTATGTGACTTTGGTGGAACACAAGTGATCCCCTTAACGCAGCGACAGGCGAATGCACTAATGCAGAGCCAGCTGGACGCTGATGGCCGCAACGTTTTTCCATTTTGTGTTTTCAACTTTGAGCTTCCGTTGGTTTTGGTTTTTTTAAGAGAGCCTTTTATATACATATGTATGTATATGCATGTATATGTAACAACATCTATAACTTTATTTTAACAGGCTTCTAGGAAAGAGTGGACCAAGCAGAGGTCAGACAAAACAGATGGAATAGACTTTTCATTGGTCTCTACTCAGAGGAGCTGCCACAGTTTTTACAAGGACAGAAGGGTGGCCAACGGGACGGTATGCTGTTTTGGGGAGGGTTCTTGGGCAGGGCTAGGGGAGAGAAGGGAGATGCAGCACGGCTTGCTGCCTTCAGCACTGTTCTTGTTGCAGATAGCTGTGACAGGGAGCGTGTGTGTGTTCCCGCAGAAGGAGCAGGTACACTTTCTGTGGAGTTCAGCTGGCAGAGAACGCTTTTCCCTGGGGTCCCACCACACTGGGCTGTGCCAAACCTTCAAACACAATGCACTAACCATGCAGTTTGTTCGGTTTTCTTTCTAAGTAAAGAATTTTCATCTTCAACTCTTAAGATGGGTCTAGATCTTTATGCTTTTTGTTTCTCAGCTTAGATAGTGAAAACTGGTTGGATTCCAGAAAATCCTTTCCAGAAAATTGTGTAGACAAACAGAACCATGTCATAGCCTGAAAAATGATGGGTTTAATATTCTTTCTGTAGGCAACATGCAGTGAAGCATCGCAGCTGACTTTTTTGGTAGTCTGATTTGTCTCTAACATGCATACTTTTGGGAGTAAATTCCCACTTAAAGTTGTTGGGTGATATTCTCCTAAATTACAGAAGGATTTCCTGACTTTAGTCACAGATGAATTTTACATTGGGAAATAGTATCCTGTGTCCAGGTGTTGTTCTGAGATACAAAGTAAAGATCTGGATCTTCCAAAAGTTATGTAAGAAAAGAAATATAATTTTTTTTTCTGTGGAAAATAAAGGATTTGAAAACCACATCAACAGCACAGAGCTCTGCAATTTTAAGAGAGACATTGCTGCTGCCTCTGAAATCTGTCCTTACTGGAAGGTTTTGAACCACTGCAAGTGCTGTGCTGCTTTTTTTTTTTTACCCTTGTGCGTGGAAACAGATTTGATAGACTGGAATAATACTGTATGCACTTCAGAGTGCGCTCCTGTGTAACTCTACACCTACCTACTTGCAGTTTTTTGAAAAGATGCGAGACATCCAGATTTTCAAACTCTTCCACTTGTCCAGATGGGGGGTGACTGAAAGATGTTACCGCCCTGACTGTCCCAAGGTCAAAGCTCGTCCGTCCTCTCGGTCTGCTAGCACACTCGTGTGGTGACTGAGTGTATCGCCCTCTGCAGAGACCCTGGCCTTGGAATTTCTGATGCTGCTATTTACAGCCCTTTAATAGAGAAGAGACAAAAAGAGAAAAAAGGAAAGGAACTGAACGAGTTCTTTTTTCTCTTTTTGTGAAGAAAAAGAAAAAAACCAAACCTATAAGGATTCTGTAAACAAGTTTCTGAACGGGAGTTTTGGAAAGAGGCTCGTATTGTTCAATTCTAGTCTTAAAACTTCATGGAAGGCATCCAGGGGCTGATATCCTCTTGTCTTTCCCATTCTGAGCGTGGACTTCAGGTTGAGTGTTCATCTTGGAGTTTGGGTTGTTTACAGAATTGTCAATTATTATTCAATCCCTACAAGTTGTTATATGCCATCAGTCTACAGTGCAAATCTGTAAAGGTGGTGTTGACAAAGTAGAATATGTGGGAGAAAAGTGCTGTGAGAAATAGAGCTGGGATGATTGAACTATTCAGGTAGTGTACTGGGATAAATACGACTGTTATTGTCCGACGTGGTTGTTAAGTGTGAGGTTACTCAGAATAAACCTTTGACTTCATCCAGCGTACCCTGAGACAGGAAAGGAAGGCTGTCAGCCCCACTGAAAGAGAAAACTCACATGCTTGCATCCACTGGAATTCAGTAGGATCCAAGTGCTTTACTCCTTTGTATTGCTTTGAAAAGCTTAATCGTGGTGTATTTGTTGTTCTGTAGTGCCATGGCAGCGAAAAGGGAAGTCTGGCCTTGGCACATAGAAGTTGTGAGTGAGCAGGTGCGGAGAAGCGATTTTCACATGCATTTGGGAGGTGGAAAACTTGCCATACTTTCATGTTTTCCAAAGCCCCACATAGATGTTGCAGAAGATTGTGTAAAACGGAACCATTTCTTCTGGCACAAGGTTAATAGCTTTGTTTTCATTTGGAGAAAACACAAAGACTTTGTGCAGTTGCCATTCTCATTGGTACGTTCCAATACTTCCCTCTGGTGGAGAGATGCCTTGTAGTTGTGTTTGAGTTGGAGGGATGTGAGAGCTTGAGAGAGATCCACAGAGGATCCACAGTTAAGTGACATATTTCCTCTGAATTTGAATGCAATCCGTGTCTGACTTAATGCAAAGAGGAGTAGAAGGAAACAGAACTGACGCTGTTCTGCTTGAACACTTTCTAGTCTGTCTCTTTAGTTGTGCAGTTCCTTGCTTTTTCTTGTGGCCTAGTGACAAAAAAATGTTACAGCATCTATCACTCATCACTCAAGATATCGTTATCTTTCTAATGAGACTTGTAGAGCTCAAAATCACAACTTGCTACCTTTATTGTAGAATAAAAGATTCACTTTCATTCACATTCACTACTGAAGTAGTGTAATGAACTGTCCCGCATTCTTTGATGTTTGATAAACCAACTTGAATTAATATGTATTTGTTGCATCATTTCCCATCTGCCTATGATAATAAACAACTACTTCAATGAAATTTTCCAAGACAGTTAATGAGCTAGATTCTTATGGATAAAGACAATTCTAAATGGAAGCAAGGTGTAATAGTATAATTTTACTTCTGGAGAAGTCATTTCTTTGTGATTATATTCTAGGGAATCTACTTCCAATGAGGTTATTTTTCAAAACACTATGTAGGACTTCTTTGAAATCGAGCCATTACAATATAGAATTGACCACGTGAGATTGGTAGTTGAAATTGCGCAGGGTGATACTCTTGAGATTTAATGCTCATCTAGATTGCTGCCTTTTTTTTTTTTTCTTTTTTTTTTTAAATCTTGTGTGAGTGTGTGTTGCTTGAAAACAGAATAAGGCTTTTATAAAGATTCCAGCATCATGGCTAGACTATGATGGTCTGTGTTTTTACTAAGGGTGGTACTTTCTCGGTAAGTCTCCTACAAAGAAAACCTTCGGTGCTGTAAGCATTGCAAGGCTGGAAAAGCATCCCAGCACCCGAGGAGGCGATGTTCCTAGAGGAGAGGAAAGGTGTTCTGTACGTACAGCAGTAGCTTCCAGACTTCACCACCTTCAAAGACTGTGGTGAATGAATGACTGTGAATGTGTCATACTGGCAGTGGTTTATGGGCTGGAGTTTGAGGAAGAATTGGGCTACAGTGTCTGTATGTACTTAAAAAAAAAAATTAAAAAAAAAAAATGTCATGTGTTCTGCAACCTGAAAAGATGGTTTCTCTCTCTGTGAATAATAGAAATATCACAGTCTGGCACTGCACCCTTATTTATTTGGGCGGTTCCAGGGTAGAAGATAATGAAATCTGCAATTTAATGTGATGGTCTTTGAGACTGCAGAGGTTTTACGGTTTAAAACCTTCAACTGGGATGATCTTTGAAGACTGACAGATTTCTTAGAGTATATTTTTCTCTGGGATCAGTAGCATTACTACATGTCTTGCATACTGAAGAATATGTTATAATCTGCAAAACTATTCCTGCTATTGTGTAGTGGATGCTTTAGTGTTCTTTTGGCTGCCTTTTGTTGAGATGTTCAGAAAGTGACTCAGGCAGCAGGAGTCAGCTGCGTACCGTGTCCTTGGGGTTAGGACCAGAGATGGACTTCTGCTTTCTAGGGTGTGTGAGTGACAAAGGTACAGCTGAGCTGCAAGGCAAATTCTTCTGATTTCTGATTTCTGTGGGAATATTGTGGCCTTTCTGTTTATCGGAGGTTAGAATCTAAGTTTATGACTGTAAGCTTTGTTGTTAGTATTTTTTAACCAGTGACTGACTGTTATAAATATTACTGCTAATTGTAACTTAGTGCTTAAAGTTTCTATTCCAACATAATTTTGCCCCTTTTCACCCTTTGATATAGCTGATTCTACTAAAGCAGGAAACTATTTCCACCTGATAGGGAATTAAGGGAAATAATAGAATTTATGTGAGTAAATAATATCCTGTTTGCATCTCTAGAGCTAACAATGTTGAGAAGACAAAACTTTTCTCTGCCCACTTAAAAATACTTACTCCTTCATGAAGCTGAATACTTCCTGTTGTGCTTTAGCCCTGCCAGCATCACGGCATAGGTATAAAAATAAAGTAGTTCTCCTTCTGTTTGCTCTGGACAACTGGGATTTTAGCTCACAGAATTGGCTGCACATCTCTAGACTCTAGCAGGCAGGCTCCCTGGTTCAGTGCCTTGGGCCATTGTAGGAGTCGTTTCCTTGAGACCTGGAATGCGATTTGAGGGATTGGGAGCCGGGGTGCTATGGTACACCACTTGGATTTCAGACAATGTTCTCAAGTATTGTCTTTCATAACTTGTAGTGATGCCATTGCAGCTGACACAGATCTTTAATTCTCTGACGTTCGGTCACAAACCTCAGTTCCTGATTAAGTCATCAAGACTGATAGGAGCCTTATGAATTAGAAGCTGAGGAATGTGCCGTGTTGCTCATCCCCCAAACAGAAGTAAGCGCTCTTGCTGTACTGGGCTGCAGGGATTGCGCCCTCATCTAGAAAGAGAGCAGCTTTAATGCAACTATGGTTTATAACCAAAATTGCTGGTTTGTGTAGTTAAAATGGAGCACTCTGGGACTAGAACTGGTGTAGGCATGAATTATTTTGAAGCCTCTGGTTATATATTTTATTCACATATTTTATATTTAACTTTTGTTTTTCCTTTGGTGAGGAAAATCTGGTATCCATAATGGTATCCATATAAAGATGCACTTATTTGAGACTGATGTGTGGGTGGAGAAGAATTTAAGATGATCATGAGCTGACTCTTAAAAATAATTTGGAAATGAACTGCAAGGGAGGGAAGATAAATATTTTATAAACTTGTGCAGATAAATTTATGGTTTAGCTTGTTACAGATCACCAGTTGTTGCCAGTTCTGCCCATGACAGCTCTCTCTCCTGCCCATTGAAAAGCAAGCGTTCTCATCTTTGGGTTGTATAAAGCCTCTAACATTGTGGCTTCGCTCCTTCCCAGGTAGAAGCAGATGTGCTAAAAAAATCATCATGTGTGAATTGTTCTGTTAGCCTAAAAACAGCATCAGCCTGCAGGCAAATTAAAACAATTTGTCAGCTCTACAAGACCTTATAGGTGGCAATTAGAAAAGTGGGGGGTATTTTTCTTAAACATCCAGAACCAGAATTTCAGTCAGTGGAGCCTGCGGAGTCCTCACACACACTTGACAGGCCTCTGCGATGTCCCTTCCCGGGAGAGGTGAGAGGAGCGCTGGCAGGGGGAAAGGCGGTCGGGGCCCTCCCTGGCACTTGGCTTTCCTTCTCCCATCAAAGAAAGAGACACAGGTCAGAGAAGTAGCAACAGATGGAAATGGTACGATTCCCATTTCTGCTCTTCACAAAATACCAACCGTCGGTCGGTCACTTAGCTCTGCTTCCTATTTCTAAAAGCAGCCGGAGGAGGATGACCCGTGTTGGTTAATAACTCGTTTGCCCCGGCTTTCTTCCTTTTTTGGTAGTATTCGTTTGCTGGGAGCATTCCAGGGGAACATAAAAAGCCACTTTGTTGTGTCTATTGCTTCCCCTTCACAAAAGACATTTTTATATTAAAAGCAGGAGTTTTTCTTTCACGTGCAGTTTTTCCTTTTTCTTGCCCATTACTGAAAAATAAGGTCAGCTCGCAACCCCGACAACCGCGGTGGCATTAATAGTGTTTCATAACCCCGCCTGCAAAACAGAGTGGGTTTAGAAGCTTCTCTTTCCTTCCAGATGAAGGGCTTTTTAGTGCAAAACCCAAAGTACTATTATTAAACCTAGACTAACACGTTAGGGATTAGGGAGATGGGAGAAGTCTGAGCAGTTAGATGCTAAATAACAAGTGGTTAAGTCACATGGCGGTGGAGCTCAGCTACTGCTTATAAGTAGCCACAGCATCTGTTAAAGGCACAGAGCTGAGTGTGGTGACGTGGGGCCGGGCAAACAGACACCCGACATTATTCACGTTGCTTTTCATTGCTCTGGTCTGCTTTTAACTGCTGCTGGAGGCGGGGAAGAGCGGGGACGCCGCATCTAGCGAGGATGGGTTTGCGATAACTTTGAGCTTTGGAAGATGGAGTATTATTACTGTCCGCGTTTGCTGAAGTTGCTGCAATATTTGTGGGTGAGTGTACTCTTTAATGTAACTGTGCTTACCCAGTTGGACGGTTTTAACTGTTTTCAGAAATCCTGAGACTGTTCATATGTAGCAATAGCTTCGCTTTGCAGTTTCTTTCTCACCTTTTCTCATAGTAGCATTAAACTTGGGATTTATTTTGGGTGAGAGGCTATTTTATCTTTAATACTCACTTAAAATGAGGAGACTACAAATTACTTAAAAGTGCCTCAGAAAATCCTCTTAGTAATGGGATTTTTTCCTTGTTTCTGCCTAACCATAGGAGTTGTAGTTTTGCACACTGCGTATTGGAGATGTTCTTCCCCGTTTGTTACAAAGCTCTCCCTGGGCTCTGGAGACCTGCTTGCAGCAGCACTCCTTCCCCTGCTGCTGGCTGGAGCTGCTGCCTGCTATGTGAGTGAAATGGCCAGTGCTAGTGGCTTTAGAAGTGTGTATTCTTACAATTCCTCACTTATTTTTCATTTGACTGTTTTAATAGGCTTTGCCCTTCTCAGTGAGCACTTCCTCTTCAGACAATCCTTAGGGCTCTCTTCGCTGGAAACCTCTTTGTAACAGGCTGCTCCTACCGGGCTAGTCCGCCAGCTTTGCAGGGCTACTTGTGACTGCTATTAGTCTGATATTTTCACATTTATAGAAGATGAATTTGATTTTTAATCCCATTATGAATAGATACTATATTACTTTGAACCTAATTACTTAATGTTTTAATTTCTTCTATACTGATCAAATACCGCTTGTCATTTGTGGCATTGTCTGCATTAATGTAATAAATTTTTTCAGCTGTAAATTTGCATGTAATCAGCACTGACACTGAAAACCTTTTAATGTTAGTTGTTTGGTAGCACATTTTGAGACAGCAGCAAAGAGTTGGCTTCCCTCGTTTAGTGTTTAATTTTACAATCCTTGCCTTGTATGTGCTTTGATCACTAGTGAGATGAGATTGCCTACTGTAAATTTTTTGCAGCTGGGAGAGAAAATGGTACTGTGCATTTTCTTAAAAATCTTTTCCTGTTGAAGACTGTAGTATTGGAAGTCTTCAGATATTTCTTAAGTTGTTTGGGTTTTTTCTATTTGATTAGCTAGATTTTTGAAGAGCTTTCTTTAAATTGCACATTAAAAAATTAGCATGATGTATCAGACTTTAGTACAGCGAGTGGGAGGATGTTCTTCGTGGTTTGCCAGTGTAAGAAGTCTGAAAGACATCTCTGAATGCTTTTTCTTTCACATATATCTGGTGATTTTCCATAAGGCCAGGAAAAACAAAACAATCTTTTTGATCAGTGCAGAAGATCACTGGAATGATATCTCATATTGTGCAGTTTTAGGCTGCAACAGAACAAGTATGTTCTATTTTCTGTGTGTATATGCTCTTTTAGAGGCCTCGAAGTATTTTGTGGGCATTTTCATTAGTGTACACTCTCCTACTAGATGGCAAGAAAATATTGGAATGTACAGTTGTGATATTCATGATATATATATATACACACACACATATATGAAAAAGAAGTGTGAAGGGAAAAGCACGGGTGTGCCTTTTGTGACTTTCTGTGTTGATGTTGCAGCTGAGGGCTTCTAAGGAGATATTCATCAGTTCTCTCTGTTTATAATCAGGAGTAACCAGAGATGTTGGGGTTAGGTGTCAAGCTTTGTGTTATTTAATCTATCTTGGGGAGCTAAGATACTTTATTCATTAGGTAGACATACCAGAAGAACCTGTAACTCTTAATTAAAAAATGTTATGGTGGTTATCCATTTTTAAAGCTACTGTTTTGAGTTATTGATAGGTTGCATCTCTTCTGCTGTGTATTTGTTTCACTCCTACACATCGGTGGAGCTGTTGGACATCAGTGGGCCCACTCACTACCAGCTGTCTGCTAATGATTTGCAGTTTCCTCTTCTGATCTTTAAATAGCATATTTATTATTGTGATCTGTAGGAAAGTTGTCAAAAGAAATCTTCAAAGTATTTTTTGAGTACAGCATAGTTTATGGTCAGCCTGGGTATGTGTGCAGTGATGACTGACCACCAAGAAGTCTACGTCCTGCAGTCAGGGGTGTTGAGCAACAGCTCTAAGTTTCTGATAAGTCTCTGTGTCCAGGGCAAAATGTTCTGTTCAGCAGATTGTATTAGATGCAGGCAGAATTCTGTCCAGTAATCCAACCTTGAGCTCCCTTTTCAATTTGAATTGGAATAACAAGAAGAGCAAGCTTATCAAACCTTGATCATTTGCACTCTTAATGAAGCATGCCGCAGGACTCTGAAATACTGCAGCTCACTCCTCGTTGGTGTTTTCTTTAGGGTGATATATAACACTGAAATAGGGATTACTGAGAAGCAGGCTCCTAGGGAAGACTGAGCATTGGATTTTCTGATGACAGGAGATGGACTAACGAGAACTACTGAGAGCTACTGCTGCAACTGTACCAACTTTAAAAAAAAAAAAAAAAAAAAAAAAGAAAAGGCAAGTTTGCTGATGGAGCCTTGCAAGACTGCTCCATAAAGACTCATAAAAATAAGAGGCTTAAGATGTCTGTTTAAGAATCCAGAAGTTCCTGGCTAGTGTGATAACAGAGTCTGGTTTCGGTCAAATCAGTTGACTTTTTTTTTTGAGGGGCAAGAGCAGGACTCTTTAAACACCACTCTGGTTTGGTTCCCTCTCAGTAAATTGGCTCTTCATACTGTAAATATGCTTATTGTTGTTTGGAGAGATTTCTCGGAAGCTTGTGGTTTTGTGGCTCCAGCAATATATTGATCCATCTGTCTTTCTAGCCATTCAGATTATAGATGGCGTGAGATACAACCTGTATGACATAGAACTGGGCTTTGCTGGTAGTAGGGGAAAAAGGGCCCCGACTGCTCCTAGGTCTGCCCGCAGCCCTTGGTAAGACTGCCGGTGGTTGGTCCTGCCTTAGCCTGTGTCTTCCTGTAGGCTGCCAGTGGTGCCCGTTTCCTCTTACCACTGAGCTGGTGTCAGCACTGGTTCCTCTCGCTGCCTTTTTCATCAACCTGGAATCCAAATTTAGTGTGTTGCTTTCAGTCATATGCTTGGTTACAGGCTACATTTGTTATTTGGACCCCCTCGGTCGAACGCACAAAGCAGAGCACCGTGCACTAATCGCCAAATGCATTGTGGTCATCTGTAGTTCAGCAGCCAAAATCCAGAGAGTGAATCATAGCTCTCTGTATTCCATGTCATCACTTCCTTCTCTGCTCTGCCATGTACCTTCCTCCTAGCCGTGATCTTTTCATCATCTTTAATTGGTTAATTATTGTAATTATGAATTCAAATGCCAGTCTTTCAGTGACCACATGTTATATTTATTGTATTTGGGTATTTTCCAGAGTACGTGGGGTATTCATCATCCCTTTCCCAGCTGGCGAGGAGCTTTGCTGCAGCTGATACAAGACATCTTTAGGTCTGACTTGCATAAGAAGTCCTTTAAGTGCAGCTCAATAGCCTGGTGTCCAGTTGCTTGCATCAGTCGCACAGTTGAGCTGGTCAGCATGCCAGGTATGCGGCCACAGTAATGAGGTTTCCTGTTTCTTTGTAATGCCCTTTGTCCAATAGCCAACTTTTTTGGCTTGCTTGTGGACACAGCCACTAATGGAGCACACTCAGTTGGTTCTGTTCCTGCCCTTGGCCATCTCAAAGTTGTGAGATATTCTTGCTCTGCCTCATGGCATTTTCTGGGGTGCTCTGATTTTGTTGATGTCATCTCTTTTTTTTGATGTATCTGAGGCTACAGCAGGAGCACAGTGATGAATAGTGATCCGTGTCACAAGTAGGACCAGGTAACATAAGCCAGCTCAGCAAGCGGAGATCAGACTTCTTGCAGTGGCAAGAGCTAGGAAAGCTCTGGATGCGTTCCAGAATAGGTGCTGAAGGACAAGAACAGGAGCCTTGGCTGATCTTGAAGAACAGGCACCGCAGTACTCGTGGGG
This sequence comes from Aramus guarauna, assembly GCA_013400195.1. Lineage (NCBI taxonomy): Eukaryota > Metazoa > Chordata > Aves > Gruiformes > Aramidae > Aramus > Aramus guarauna. The sequence continues at coordinate 185,212 of VXBL01007579.1, forward strand.
AGAGGAGGGTTGATGTTGGGGCGTGAGCTGTCCTGGATGCAGGTTTTAGTGCCTTGGCTGGGAACCAGCTGTGACTTGGGTCACAGTCACCTTCAGAATGGTCCTGGCTGGTTTGATGGTTAGTGAGGGGCCTGGCTCAGAGTGGACCTCCAGCTGTGCTGCTGTGGTGTTGGAGACAACCAGCAATCACAATCTTGGGGCTCAGTGGAGCTACGTGAGTGCCGTTCAATCCAGACGGGACAGGTAATGTCAGCAGATGAGAGAGGACAACTGGAAGAGCTGAGAGCAGCTACCAGTGCCCCCCCATATATGAGAGAGTACAGTGATCTGTAAACGTGTGGTCTTCCTCTTGACAGCTAGATGTGGCCTGGTCTGCATCCCCCCACAGTGTGTGTGGTGGGTGGAAAAACCCTCATTAAATGGATAGTTTCAGGAGTTTGAACCGAGTGTGACGGGAAAAGCATCTGGGGCAGGTGAGCAGCTGAAGATGCCTTGAAAACATGAAAACATTATAGATAACGGTGGCCTCTGCTCCCCTTGCACAAAAAGAAGTTCCAAAAAGCCTATGGGAGACCAGTGTCCTACTAGCAGCAGAGAATCTCTTGTAAAGCTTGTAGCTCTGTGTTACACGTATGTCGTATGGGGGTACGCAGCTGAAATGAAAGTGCCGCCAGGTTCGTTGCTCAGTTTTGGCCGTCTGGTGTGGATGGTGGTGGTGAATCTCCTGAACGTGCCAGGTACCATTCTTGATGAGTTATTTCTTCGCTGCCGGGCACTCGTCTTTGTTCACGTAGCAAACAAATGCTATATCCTGAAAGCATTCAAAAGAAAATGGCATGTTTTATATAAAATGTTATTCTGTAGCACTGTGGTTTTAAAAGACCTTATTCTTTATTGGCAGACATTAAACAGTAATAAAGTCAAAAGAAAATTAGGCTATTTAAGTAAGAAGTAAGATCTAAAGTCTGTTTTGACAAGATTTTAGTTTCTACCTTTTAAGAGCAGTTTTGATAGCCCTTTATCAGGTGATTCCAAAGGAAGTGGCAGCTCGATAATAATCACGCTGCCGTGGCATGTCACTGTAGCAGCATTTGGATGGTGATGGAAGGAAACCCTAATCACCGGTCTGCACGCCCCGTGTATGGTTATCCCCGTTTTACGGGAGGGAAGGTGTTCTGCATCGGTGGTGTGTGGCTTCCCTCCGTGCGCTGCCTGGGGACCTCCTGGGGATGGTGTCTGCTGCCGTTCTGTCACGGGGTTAACTTTTGATGACGGGGCGATTGCATTTCATCATGTGTTTTTTCTGAAGACTTCACAATCCCTCGCACCGGCTTGTGTCTGAGACAGGTCTGCTGCGCTGATGTCAGCAGCTAAATCTTCCTTTCCAATAATCTGAATAAACGAAGCCCTGTTGCAGGGAAAAATCTGTTTAGAAAGGCATTTTCCTAATTCCTGAATGCTGCTGTAGAAGAGGAATTGTAACTTTTATGTCACTGTTAAGAGCAAGCACACAAAACAAACCCGGCCAAGGAAGCCGGTTCCCGGTGGGAACACGAGGGAGTGCTGTTCAGCTGCGGGAGGCCGGCCCGAGGCCGCTCGCCCTCAAGGGAAACGGTGCTGAATCCAAGACAGTTTGGTATAATGAGGGGTGGTATTAAGTTTAATTTACCATAAAATGCTTTTATGAAATAGTGCGTTCTAGGTTAACTCGGCGCAATAAGGTTTGTGTTCAATAAGATGTAACCGTTTGTAAACCTGGTAATTTTGTTTGGTGGTGAGCGTGTGGTTCCGGGCTCCGAGCAGCTGGAAGCGGGGGACGGGCTGCCTGTGCCCTTCTCTTTAATTTCAGTCCAAAGTAGTGAGTGTGCTTCTGCTGCGAGGCTACAGCGGATTGTTAAAGCTCATTTATACATAGAAAGAAGAGGTAACTTCGCTGCCTCCCTACTAATATTTTGATCTAAAATTGTTTTGACTCAGTTCCTGCTTTCCCATGCTGTTGTCCACGTCGCTAATGCTGGGAGACAGCCAAGGTCCCACTATTGTTCGTACAGCCGGTCGTGTTTACTGTACTGAAAGGAAACGGCATTTTAGAGAGCAACTTGAGCATGGTGAAAATAGCTCTTTGTAGTGGCCTTTCCTCAAGATAGGACAGGACTTTGCACTGCTGTGCAAAGCTTCTCTAAAAAGGGGACTCGAAGGTAAATCTTAAATGTGAATTAAGCCTGGAAAAAAAAAAAAGTAGCATTTGTTTTAGTGATTCATGGTTGAGGCTAATACATACCTGCTGCATTAAGGAAAGCAGCGTGGATTATTTGCTAACCACAGTATGTATTTGGCAAGTTTTTGATTGCTAGGGTTGGAGCTTGCAGATGTCGAATGAGATTGGATTTACTTCTGGATTTGTTCTACAGTTCAGCAATATTTCACAGTTCAGGGCAGGAAATGCAGCAAATCCAGTTGAGAAGACAGAAGAAATTTCAGCAAATCAAGCTTTTAGCTCTGCAGAGTTCCAGACCAAGCAGGAAGTAATGCACTTAATCTAAAACCCGTCACCGAAGGCCGCACCTGTAGCACCGACCCTGATAAGCAATGTAAGATGTGACCCGCTGCAGCGTGGCGGGGGTGCATGCCACCCACTGCTCTGGGTGCCGGAGCAGCGTGCTGGCTGGGTGTCGCTCGCTGCAAGCGGGGGGGGCCGCTGGTTTGTGGTCCCCCACCAGCACACTGACTGCGGCCCCGGGGACGTGGGAGTGCCGGGCTGTTGTGCGGCCGGGCTGTGCAGCACCTTCCTGTCGGGTGACGTGGGGCTGACGGGCTGTGCGTGGCGGGGGGGAGGAGGAGGAGGAAGCAGTAAGAGCAAAGAGTCCAAGAAATAATGGAACTGGGTATGCATGCAGTGTTACACAGCAATGGCAAATAAATGCTCCTGCTTTTTCCATAAAAAAGGCACGTTGCAAGGTAAAATGGATGAAGGGTGTATTGTATAAATTTATACTTGATATTTGCTCTACTTTTGGCAATCAAGAAGTGGCTCATGTAAATGAAAGGCACGTGGAATAGTGTTTTGTAGGGAGAAAAGGGAAAGAAAATTGGGTGTTCAGCGCTTCCCAGCTGTGCGGTGGGAAGGGGTTCAGACAGTTGTCAGGCAGCACGTGGTTATGCAGAGAACAGCTGACATGATGTAAGACGAGGTCTTACCTTCCAACTTCTTGTTACTACTCTTTCAAGAAAGAAATAAACCCCTTGCACAAAAAATCATGTTCTTTCTTCTGAGTGTTATGGGGATTCTGAAAGCCTGATCTGACCCTTCAGTATTTGGAGATTACCTGAGCACCTTCTGTAAGAAAGAGAAATAGCACTGCATGTCTCCAGGCAGACGGTAATAAAAAGTTCCATATTTTATGTCTTTGAAAAGGATGACAGAAACATACTGTTTAATAAATAGTAAACTTGGCTTTTACTGACTGACTTGAGAGAGCAGTGTGCTTCGGAGCAAACCTAACTCTCAGAGAACAGATCATTCGTGCAGTTGGTCGGTCTTTGAAACTGCCCCGGCTGTGCGTTGGTTTGCCCGTGCTGCCCGGCACTCAGGAGCACACCGAGGTGGACCCCGACTTTAGGTGCGGTGGTACCAAGCAACACGAAAACTTAGGAGATTTGAGGAGACTTTTTCTGACTACCGGAACCTGCTCAATGTATGTAATGTGTGGGGGCCAAATCCTGCTTCCCCAAAAGTTCAGCTGTGCACAAAAAGCTCTTCTGGCAGAAGGAGGTTCCTGCCATTACAGGGTGGGGATGATGAACCCCATCCTGCCCATGTACCGGGGCTGGCTGCCTCTGCTGGAAAGTGAGGTGCTGGCTGAGCCATAATGCTACAAAACTGCTCAGACCACATTTAGGGAGATGAATGGCAGCTTCATGGTGAAATTTTCAGGAGATGGAATGAAGCTGGTGAATCTGGCGTTATCGCTGAGGTTGGGTTTTGATGCGGTTGCAGAAGGGTGCTGGTGAGGAGGGGTTTGGCTGACTGCTCGTACGCAGGTCTGAATTGACAGTAAAACTCTGTATCAGGCAAAGAGAAGGAAATAGTTTGAATATCACTTCATATTGGATTGTCCTTTGTCCTTTGCGTGTAATTTGACTCACTCTTACGGGAACAAGAGATTTCCCAACCCCTCTTTCTTCTATTATCATTTTGAGCAGAAGTAACACGTTCCCAGGCTTGTTTTGGTTCGCTGCCCTTTTTTGCCCTGTGAGAAAAGTTGAGCAGATGGAGGTATTTTAGGCCACATTCTGTCCTCAGGAAGTGTCTGTTAAAGATGTTTTGCAGTTTTACCTGAGCTTAACGTGCGAGCATCCATTGGATCGAGTGATGGAGAAATAACTCTTCCCGTGTTGGACCTACCGTAAGAGCCCTGGCAGTGGCACTGCTCGGATTTGCCTCCCTGGTGCAAGGAGATGCCCTGCAGGCTGAAGGTTTTGCCCCGTGGCTGCCGGGCGTGCTGGGGAGATTCCCGAAGGGAAGATTGGGACCTCGGGGAAAACTGGATCAGTCCCATGTGAGACTTTGTGTATTTGATCAAAAGAACAGAACTGCTCCTGAGAGCTCGGGCAGGTTTGCAGGGAGCACGTGGTGCTCAGCCTGCTCTGCGTGTGTTTACGCGCTCGTGCTTTCATTTCACTGTGCAAATAGCTTCCTCCTCTTAGGCTGAGCTTCACATTGCGTTTCTTGTCAAGGTTAGATATCTCTCCTTCTGTGAGATAGCTCCTGCTTTTCCACAGCGTCTTTCTTAGGTGGTACAAAAGCTAAGGCCCAGCTCATTGCTCAGCTTGTGGCTAATTTGTCTGTAGTCTTCAGCCCACGTAGGAGGGAATGACTAGTATTTGTGCGGTAAAGTTTATCAACAAAAAACTTTGTTCAGCATGGATTTTTATTTGTGTAAATGGAAAAAATGGTAACCATTTTGTGCTTGGCTTGATCCTTTTGACACAAACAAATGTAAAGAAAATGTTTTTAGTACTTTCCAGAATATTTGTGCTGTAGGAATTTCCTGTTTCTGTTCTGTTTTTCAGTTTTTCCTCCTCCATTGAGATGGAGGGGAAGTGCTGCATGATTATGTACATGGGCTTTCAAACAACATAATATATTTTTAGCTTGTTCCCTCAGCTTTAACGTGGATAGCTTTGTTTTATACTGAAACAATTCAAGGTACAAAACCTATGCATGTTCAGGATGTTTAACTGGGCCTTTCTTAAGTTCAAGGGAAACAATTTGGGGGACAAAAGAATTAACATTTTCCAAAAAGCTATCTTGGCATTCTAGTTGTTGCAATTGTTACTGGTAATCTTATTTAAACTTAAATTGTTTAAAAACTTTGATTAAAAGTTGTATTTCACAATTACCTTTGTTTAGAGATTTTTATTAGTCTTGGAATAATTACTACTAGTGTAAAAGTGCGCAGAGTTCTGTTCAGAGAAACGGATGGCTGACTTTCTGCTTTGATCACAAATAAATAGGATCCTGCAGTTTTCCACTGATCCCATCAAGGAGGACTGTGGCAGTAGAATGGTAAAATTATTTTGGCAGGTATAAACAAGTATGTGGATTGTTCAATCATGAAAATTAGTGCTGTGTTTTCTTTATCACAAGTGTAATTCTGTAAGCAAAACAAGGAATGCAAATTTAAGGGTGTTTTTTTCCTCCTTATCTGGTTTCTCTAATACTGATTAATTTGGAGGAAAGTGCAGCTTTCAAGTGCATTTGGAACTTAGTAAGACTCACTCTGTGCCTCTGCTTTCCCCCGTTCTTGCCCCTTCTGCTAACATTTTTTTATTTAAATCCATAAGATATGTAAGTGTCGTACTTAAATGTGACTTTTCTTAGATGAGAACGTAAGATACAGCATTTTATCTTACTGCAGTGATAGTGCTGTGATTTTTTTTAAATTTTGTTTTGTTGTTGTTACCACATCCACGAGTGTTACGTATCTTTTACAGAAACAGTAAGGCAAATCTAAATTCATAATCTAAAGAATGGATGTAAGCCTCGTGATACCGTGGAAGGTTGGGAGGGGTGGTGGGATTGGGGGAATGTGGATGAAAGCTTACAGGAGCGGGCAGGGAGAGGACGACAGCGGGGGCGAGTGTTCTGGTGAGAAGAGGCAGGCTCTGGGGTGGGCTTGCAGGCAGATTAGATGCGTTCGGAATCTGACCTTCTTTAGCAAACATTGCAAAACGTTTCTCTGTGATAAAGGCTTCATTTCATATGTGCTAACGTGCTGCTTGCGTGAGAGGGGAAAGATAATGCCCCAGATAAATGTCTTAATTTTTTTCTTGTCTTGCTGGAAGTGTGTGGATGTCTAACTATGTGTTTCAAGTTTATTGATCAGACTGGGACACTCTATTTTTATTTTTTAAGAAAAGATCGAAGAAGAAAAGAAGTGGTAGATCTCTGTATATAAAACTGGTTCAGAACCTTGCACGTAGGAGTTTAATGAGCTGCACACATAACAGTTCAACATCTTTTCACTGGTTTTCAGTGTTGTGTTGGACAATTCTCGTTGTGTGCCGCAGAGAGGGTTTTATTTACCAGAAGATGTGGATGGGGTAGGAACCCCTGTTCAGGCATAAGCTTTAGCTTTAATAAATTTTCACTAGGTAGGTACCAGATGTTTACCCCTTTAATGTTCCTCCCACCTTGTTGGGGTTATAGAGCGTAAAGTACTTTCCTCGTGCTCGCTTCCAAATCCTCCACTTCTCTTCAGTGCTGGCCATTTAACATTTCCTGCCTGAGCACCAGATGTGGTTTTCTGCTTGTTTCCACGGCTCTAACTCAAAGTCATCCTTACAGATGAACGCGGTCAGAGTGAGAAGGTTGACATGCCTACAGTCAAGACAAATTATATAAATTAAGGTGACAAACCCTTCCTTCCTTCCTTCTCCCCAGACAGGCGACACGCTGCTCGCACAGCTCTTCGCAGCATGTGAGACTTGTTTCCTATGGGGAACCAGGGCGAGAGGAGCTGGGCTGCAGGCGGGAGGGGAGGTCCTGTCCACTGTAAGCTCTGTTTTTGTCAGCGCTGAGCCTTGGCTCCGCTTGGCAGCAGAGCTCAGTCTGTGACAGGGTGTCCGCTGTCCCTTAGCACGTGAATTCGGGAATGGCTCATACCTGTGCCTTTGCCTGAACAGGGATGTTCCACTGGTGCTGTAAGATAACGGTTGTACCTGGGTAGTATGAGGGTTCTGCTTTTTTTAATTTCACTGCCATTTTGTCCTCCCTGTAGTCTGACCGAGTCTCTTTACAAGACCTGGAGAAAGGATTTATTTCTCTTGTTTTGTCTTTCCTTATTCCTTTTTATTGTCCTCTTCCAGCTGGTATTAAAGAAGGTAACGTGCAGTGTCTCTGAGCTACTTGGTTGGTTGTGAAACCTTGGCAGAACACACTCATTTGGATTGGGGAAGTGGCAAAACCCATGCCGTAGGTCTGCAGGGAAGTTGCTGGATTCCTCCCTGAAGTCACTTCCGTGGCAGGGAATGTTTTTGTTGCTTTTCCTCCCCTGCATGAGGGATCTCTGGTGTGCTTTGCCATAAAACATGATTGTATTTATAATGCTTTTTGTGCTTTGAGAGGTTTGTCAGGTTAGCACCCAGCAAGGCACAGAACAAAGCCTTCCCCTGCCTCCCGTGCCGGGACGTTGGGCTGGTCTGGATCGTCATTTTCTTCTTACCCTGGATGTTTCAGCTGGAGCAGGCAGGATAGCATGATGGCAGCCAAGAGAATTCAGTTCTATTATTTATCAACTGCAAGTTGTAATACCACAGGTGAACTTCAAGAAGAAGGCAGCTGTGGAACAGGGATGCGCAGCGTGCAGGTGGCATCACTCCTGTTCCTGACAGCCGGTGTCAGAGTGCTTCGGTCTTCTCGAGCTCGTGGTGCTGCCCGTCCGTTGTGGGGCAGGAGATGAGACAATGATGAGGATTTGTCCTGAAGTGACGTGGTCTGTGTGGACACCCCTCTGCTGGGGAATGGGATGGCTTCAAAGGAAGGCAAATTGGTTTCTTGGTGACGGCTGTCCTGAAGCAAATTTGACTGGATGATAAATAAAGAATTCTTGTGTCCTCTTCCAGATCAGATGAGACTCAGATTTCAGAGCCAAACTGCAGACAGTTTTATTATGTAGGCGTTTTTGCAGTTATGGGGCATAAGTATCAAGCGATTTCATTTTGCTCCTCAGTCTGGAGGAATAAATTAAAAGTATTTGTCGGCAAAGGCACTGGCACTGAATTTCAAAATGTAATTGTTTCCCCCCAACTGAAATGCATTACTTCTTTAAGAAATTCGTATTACTCTGAGGTTATTATTATCTCTGTTAAAAATAAAGATTTAAAAATAGCCATGAACTACACTGAGATACTTTATGAAGTGCTTAGCACCTTTCTTTAAAAGTCTCTTGCATTAATGGGTGCTTGTGTCAACTTTCCAAACATTGATCCAGAATCTGTTGCTACTGCAGCCTTTCCTTGCCCACGAGTTTGTGAGACCTCTGGGGGCTTTTAAAATAATATAAGAAAAAGTCTGGAAGTGGAATTTCAGTCTCTTTTGTAGTTGGCTGCGTGTATGAGGGGAGTACCTTTAAAGTCAAATTCTGTGCAAGTTGTCTTAAATTCTGAATAAGCATAAATGGAAAGTGTATACAGGAGGTTAATTTGTTCAGTTTCAGTAGGAAACAAAAGTAGGAATAGAAAACAAATATTTAGTGCAAATATTGAGATACTCTGTTTCAGGTTACAAAAGACATTTCTCTGTATATAGACAGTGTACAAAGTCCTTGTGTAAACTGCTCCATCCATTCAACTCTCTTTTTCTGGGTTTTTTTGGTGGGTTTATTTGGTTCTTTTTCTTTTGACCATAGACTGCTTATGGTTATTGTGGCAGGTGAAACAGTCCAGGCGGCTGAATGATTTGTATTTATTGTACCACCATGTAAAAGGAAAAAACACCAAACCCACCCAACAGCCCCCCAAATTAAACCACTGAGCCCTTTCATCTTCAGCTGTGTTACATTTCATGGGGAATCTTGGATCTGAGGCATGGGAAAGCTAAAAATATCCTATGGGGAAAAGGATGGAGTAAGAAGCAAACTTAGCTCAATGACTGGCTTAGAGTCCATGTCACGTCAATGATTTTGTGATGGCATATGCGATCTGTGTGAAGGTCAGAGGGAAGGCAAGGTTGTTGTTGTCTTCAGGATGCAGCAGGGTTGGCTTTGTTGGGGCCCATGCCATAAACGTGTCGCAGTATGGGCACCCCAGGTACCAGCGCCACAGGTGACGGCGCCCAGGGTGCTGGAAGCAGCCACAGATGGTGCGAGCCTGGTGTTGAGCTGTGGACAAGGTGCCAAACCTGGTGCAGATTGTTGTCTGGACCGCTGGCTTTGGATGGATGGATGGATGGATGGATGGATGGATGCTGTGGGGTGAATCCTATCATCTCTTTCTTCTCTCTTGGAATAGACCTTG
>VXBL01007579.1:196697-224712 GCA_013400195.1 Aramus guarauna
TTTTTTTCATGTTTCCCCTAGACGGTGCACATCACAGCAATCTTCTACACCCGTGCACCAAGCAGTTTGTTACGGTGTTGAAATTATGCTGTGTTTTGAACTCTGTCACATATAAACAGGTACAGGAGCCTGAACAATTCCAGTGTTTTGTTCAGCCTTTTGTTGAACTTCAACTCTGTGGGGGTTTTTTGGGGTTTTTTGGGGGTTTGTTTTTTTTTTTTTTAGCTTAAATGAAAAAGATTGCTATGTTCTGTGAACAAAGATGAAAATGAAAGGCTTTGTGCAGTAAGACTGTTCTATGAACAGTTGTGACAGCTCACTGACAGTAACAGAGGAAGTGCTTTAATTCTGTAAGTCTGATTTATCACCAGTGAAGTGAGATTTAACCTGGCAGACAAACTTAGACAGCTTTTACCCATAAATCTAATAACCTGATGGAAAGTTGTGCGTTTTTCAGATTTCCCCAAATCCAGATATTCTACGAAATCTACCTAAGGGAATCTGTCGTCTTTGTTTGTGTAACAGCAAGTCATTCTGAAGAGAAGGGAGGATGAGAACTGGGTAGGACTGTTGTGAAGCAGTTCAGGTGGTCTTGATTTGGAAGGAAAGAAAACCCCTTTGCTCCAGCTGTTAGGCTGCTGTGTTTCTGCCAGCTGTGCAGCCAGGGCCCGACTGGGTGCTGTGGTGGGAGCAGGACTGTTACGCGCTGGCAGGTCGTTGGAAAGCCTTGGGAATGCTACCTGGCATTTCAGATGGCTGAGTACTAAAGCATTTCTTTTTTACTTTAAATGAGAATTTGAAGGTGACCTGGTAAAACCTTTTATTATGGGATGTTACATGTAATTGAGCCTGTTGTTAGGAATGCTTGCTAGTCCTTCTTTCAGCATGACAGTTCAGATGGCAAAATAGAGAACGCAGAGGGAAAAATAAGGAGCATGTAAAAAACGTAAGTTGTTTTGTAGTGTCTGAGGAACCCAAGGAGTAATTGAGTCTGGAGCCGTGCAACTAAGTTCAGCACAGAGCCATGTCTTTAAATAGTGCATAATGTCAAACACAACAGGTTAAATAAAGTTCTCTTACTAATGAAACAGAAAGAGAGTCGATGTGGAATGCAAGGCCAGAACAGCCTTACAAGGGCAGACTTTGCTCCTCCGTGCTGGCTGAAGGCTGAGCGTAATTGAGATGGACAAACTAAGAGGCCTGAGATGGAATCGAAGCTGTCGTGATCTTTGCAAGTATAGGGCCATGATATTTGTTTGTATGTGGGATGACGGCTTGCAGAAAACACTTTAGAAATGCGTGAATTATTGATAACTGCTAACTTCAGTGGGGCAATGGGTTGTGAGGCAGGTAAGCATCAGGGGAATGAGCTTCTGACCAAGGGTCCCACAAGGGAAAAACAGAGACTCTGTTTTCGCAGGCCGTTTAAACTATTGTTGCCCATTCCTCTCCATCACATCTGCTTTGCTGACAGGATCATTCAGGGATCCAGTCTAGGTGAAAACCAATCCAGTAACCTTTTGGTAGGTCTTCAGCTGGATTGCCTTCCCAGCTCCGTGCGCGCCGGTGCTGCCAGAAGGGAGGTGGCGATGGGGGGACCCAGCCATTGCCAAAGACCCTGTGGACTTGAGCGACTCACGCTCGGCGGGAGGCTGTGCTGAGCGTTCCACCGCGTCTCCCGGTGTGTGGATTGTGTGCTGTGCTACACGCAGGCCTGTTCTCAGCTTGACCTCCCAATCTGGTGTAGTCATTAGCATAATTGTATGTATTTGGGAACAGGTAAAGCTCAAAAGGAGCTTTTGGAAAATATGTCACCATAGAATTCTGTTTTCTACTGAGCGAGGCGAAAAATAGGGATTGTTACCTTTTTGTGCAGGATTATATTTTTGAGTTGTAGGTGGAATAGATGTTATTAATAAAAGTATCCAGCAATGTTTGAATAATGAGGTCCCATTTGCTACTATGGCAATTAGTCATGCCGTACCGGTTAGCAATGTGTGGTCTCAGTGTTCTGGAACTACAAACCCTTGACAGATCCGGGGTGGCTGCCGCGGGAGATAATCACTAGTGTTTTTCAAGGGCAGAGAATCGTCTTGTGCCGTTCTTGTTCAAAATCGAACCCTTACTCAGGCAGAAGGATTGTTGGACTGAAGCGGCCGGGAGACAATTTCAGAGCATCTGTATGGTTCTGAGCTACATTCTGTAGGCTGATGGTTATGACAAGATATGTGGATTCACCGGAGAAGTAGTAAATACAACCCGCGTGTAACCTGCATGCTGTTACTTAATTAAAATCCAGTTGTGAGCTTCTGCCAGCTGGGAAGTTTGTGTGGAGTCCTACAGAGCATCATGTTCTGGGGAGCCTTAGAAAAGAACTAAAGGAACAAGTTGGTGTGCTTCCCGGGGAGCCCAGGCTTTCTCCGTCCATTGTCTGCCCGCCCACAGGCAGGAGATCGTGTCCGTGGCAGCGTGCTCCTTGAAAGTGGCACTGTGGCTGGTATAGTCCTTAATCTAGTGTGAAGTTGATTTATGTCTTTTAAAATTATTTTTAATAGTGGCTTGTGTTTTTCATGCAAGTGAAGTCTCACTTGAATCAGAAAAGCCCCAAAACATGATTTGTTACCTCAGTTTCTTACAGCTTTTGAAAACTCCATCATTTAGACTTTTCAAGTGTTCTCCAGCTTTGAGTGGCTGATGTAACGGGGTCCTCTGGGGTTTCGGTGGATTATTTTACTTACCAGAATAGAAGGGATAGAAGCAGTCCATTTTAATAAAGTAGAACAACCCTCCTCTCACACACTGCACAGATCAAGGCAGTGGTCAGCATGTTACGCTCTTGGTGGGGAGGGGTGAAAATAAAAAAAAAAATATCCTGATGTAATTTATCCAGTCCTTGCAGTGTCCAGTGAGAGGTATTTTTGAGAACATTTTTTCTATGTAATTGCTATGCAGATGCATTTTAATAAAGCAATATTCCAACAAATTTTCTTAAAACTTAATCCATTTTCTTCAGATCCGAGTTATTTTTAGATGGATTTTCTAAGGAAACTAAGTTTGGCTGCGTAGTCTGTCAGTCTCCTGGCAGCTGCTGAGCTTGGCCGGGTTTGGTACGGAGCTCAAGCAGGAGAACATGCAGTCACTCACTGCGCTTCAGCTGAAGGCATGGAAAAATCTTCAACCACTTGAATTGGATGGTGCAAGTGCATCTGATTACCTTCTAAAACGTTTTGCCATGATGTTAATTGAAGTGTAAATCTAAGCAATAGTTTAGAAGCTGAGAATACTTAATACCTAGCAGTATGTTCATGTGGTAGCAAGAAGATACTGAATTTAGTGTTGCAGATAGACCCAAATCAGCACTTTTACAGTCTTTTAAAGGTGAAAATGGTAAATTGGGCATAACATCTCACTCTTCAGTGGAGGTCTAATAATTGGAATATATTCTCTAGTGAATTTTTAGATACTTCAAGAAGTCACATACACGTGAGAAGCGCTTGCAGCGAGCGGTAACAATGCTGCCTTCCGTGGATGTTGGGTTGAATCTGGTCACGCATCTCCTCCTATTTTGTGACGGGTGATACACCAGAAGGTTGGTTCAGTTGCAGTTCTGCTCTGCCCATCCTGTTGAGGTGGAGGGACTGCTGACTAACTTGCATGGCAGCTACAGTCCGGAGCTCTCTGACTGCTATTTTGGGGGGCTGCAGAATCAGACAGAGCCCAAAACCATCCAAAATAGCAAAGTGCCTCATGAGGAATCCCTGTGCTGCAGCAGGCACGGAGCTGCCCTTGCAAACGCACAGACGTTTGAAATGTATAGCTTAGATTATACAGCATAAAAATGGGGAGCAAGTCATAAATTTCAGCTTTGGATGCAGGATCTTCATCGTTCATGAAGCATTATACTTAGCTGTGTCAAAATAATTTTTAAATTTTTTTCTGTTACCTTAAAAATGTAAGAAACGCCCAGCTCTTGGGGCATCTGATCAAAAGCATCTCTTTCCATTTCCATACAAAACCTACTCTGTAGCTCTTTAAAAGGAAGAGAGCTATGTGAGGAGCAAAGGTTTTTCTCTATTGGTTGGATTCCCTTTAAACACTGAGGGGTTTTATTAGACTGCTAATTTGAGAATGCTCAAAGCAAATATAATGTATTCAGAAATGAAGAATAAGATATAGAACACTGTGTTTTGTCACTGAAGTTTTTCTTGGAGATAAGTTACAGGTTGGTGGAGTTCAACTCTTGAAAAGGCAAGACACCCCATTGCCTCAGAGCATTTTACACTTGTGTGCATGCTTCGAAGGATAATTTCTGATGCAATAAAACTTTAGTGAGAGCCATTTCGTAAAATATTATCTAGAAATTTTTTGTGCCATTAAATCTATTGCTGAGGAGAGGGGGAGGAGAGGATGATGCAAGACCATGGTACTTTGTATCGCAAGACCGTGGTACTTTGTATCGCAAATTAAGCAACAGCAACAACCCCCCCCTTGAATAAACAAGAAAGCCAGCGGCTTTCCCCGTGCCTTTCTTACCTTTCTTACCTTCATACCCGTATCTCTCTGTCCCCAGGTCTAAACTAGTCACGTCCTGACTTTGGACACCTACTTAAGTTTATGGATTTAAAACTGTAGCTCTTATTCCTGCTGTCCTCCCAAACGGGCTGTTTCCAGAAATCCCCCGGCCGGTGACATCTGACTGCGTTACCTGCTTTTATCTGTGGGGTCCTCTCACCCCCCTGCCTGTTTCGAGCTTTGCACCGACCCCACGGTCCCCCAGCTGCTGGAGAGGGAGCAGAGCTGGGGGCGGACAGCGAGCCCTTGCTTGCAAAGGTTGTTAACAGTGTCTGAAAGTGGGGGAAAAAACCTAAACTTGGTTCAAATGGCCAGACCTGTTCAGCTTTGTTTTGCGTTTCTGGCTTAATCATTCTTTCACATTGGTATCATAGTTGCTAACTTGAAAGTGTATTGTTTGAGTTTGTGAATCGCATAATAAAATGGTTATATGTGCTGGCGCTGCCCGAGTACCCCGTCAGACAATGGGTGCGGGGTGTAGCCTTTGTCCTAACCTGCCCCATCCGAGCAGGAAGCCTTCTGGTGTTGGTGTAAGACATTCCCTGGCAGAAATGTTGCTCTTGCTTTCCCAGGGAAGGGTTAAAATCAGTAAGTACACGTGACATATGCAAACTATGAATCATTCCAATAGATCTGTGCAACTCTTGCCTGCTTAGGCAGCAAGCAGATGCTGTTCCCTTGGTTGCCATGGTAACCCTGCCTGTACTATAATAAAGCCCAGCCCAGATCCTTCCTTAGGCAGACCTCTGCGGCTGTTTCACCTAGCTCATTGTTTCCTCTCCCGGGAAGAGGCGAGGCAGGGACAGAGAGCCTCCGGCCAGAGCCAGCGGCAGCTTTCGCCTGCGTGGAACCTCTTGCACCTTGTTCAGGGAGCGTTCGGAGCACGGCAGACCTGGCCGGCGGGACCCAGAGGGGCTCGTGACATCCAGCAGCATCTTCGGCGTGCGTCTCCAGGTTGTGTAAGGAGAGGAGCTGGCGTGTGCAGCGGCTCTGACAGGCGTGGGGAAAGTCCCTGTGCTGGCTACTGGCACAGCGTTTGTCATTCCCGGCTTACGTTCCTCTGTTACGAAGCCCCCCTGGAAGCAGAGGAGCTGATGTCATTCAGAAGATCTTTTGGCAGGCTCTGAGCAGCCAGCAAGTCCGGTCTTGAAGGCAGCAGCTTGACACGGTTCCCCTTCAGCTTCGCTGTGCTCAGGAGCCTGCGATCTGCGTTTCTGGAAGTGAAAATCTCCTAGAATGGCTCTGAAGATGAGGAGGCTGGGGAGAAGGGGATCCTGCCAGTGCTGATACCTTCCTGCAGAGTTTTTTTGGGGGAAGAAAACAATTTGGATTTATTGTTCAGAAGATCTAGTCATTTTGCTGCTAAATGGATTGTATAGAAGCTTCGGAACTTTGTTTAATGTACTGTTACCTTAAAAGCTGCCGAGCCAGAAGATTACGATTTTTTTTATTCTTCTGATATTTACAGCAGAACAAAAACTTGGCTTAAAAAGGGAGTTTCTTTTCCAGCTCTGAAATGAGACAGTAAGAGACTAATTCTGTGCTTGTAAATGGACTAATTTCCAGTGACTGTGTCAGGATTTAAACCTTGATTTCTCTCTTTAGCACGGCTGAATTAAACATAGTTTGATGGAACTCTGGAAATCTGATTGTAAGTAGGAAAAGTCTTTTATTTTTTCCTACTCAACTAATACCAATCTCCAACCTCACATATCTTTTGTTATTTAAACATAGAAATAGGCTGATGGTTATAGCGTAGTGCCGTTTACCTTAGCTGAAAATATTTTATAAGTGGAAACGTTTTTTTTGCAAAATAAAATCAGGGTTGTTAAGGAGAATAAATTTTACAGTAATTGCTACTGAATAGTGATTTCTCATCTCTGCTGGAAAAATGGATTACCTCGGAGACAAACTGACAGTGGCACAAACTCACATGACCCAGTGGATGGGTACAGTGCGGAGATCCTTACAGGAAGCACTAAATTTAGTCACTACTGCGGTTGCTCATGAGCGGAGTAGCGGGGAAGGTGGAAGCAGGACTCCCTTCAAGCGAACCTCCTCCTTCAGGCACTTTGCATCCCGGAGCAGAGAGTCCTTCCGAAGGTTTTCAGTGCGGAGTCAGCAGAGGTTTTCCTCTTTGAGGAAGAGGCAGACCAGTTCAGAGCCACCCGAGCTTGTAAGCTATGCACCTTTTTGAGACTCTCGAGGTAGATAATACAATGCAAAAAGCTTGGTTTTGTTGCAGCATTTTATCTGATAATAAAACCTCTATCGTGTCTGCTTTTCAATTTAACAATAGCCCCCAAAACACTTCCAGGTAGCAGTGTAAATCTGTCTGCTCCCAGCTGGTTTCTTTCTGCAGCGCAGGTGGATGTTTTCATTTGCCAGGGAACACGGTTAATCCAGGTTTGGGGAATGGGGAAAAATGTTGTTGATTTTTTTTTTTTTTAAAGCAGCACAGTAAGGTAGAACAAATATTTGTCTAAAATTAGAAAAAGAGAGTTAGTCTGAAACTGCACTTGTGTCGGTCATTTCGAACACCGCAGGTCAGCGTGACTTTCAATGTACATTGGTGCTGGTAATTTTTCAGTAAAAAATGCCTGAAGCTAAATTTGTAAAAAGAGTTAAGCACTGTCACTCTGTAGTCAGTGGTAAATGATCATTATTCTCTTCTTTCATTGAAAAAGAGGTGGTTTTTTCTCAGTGGAATTGCTACTTTGTCATGAAACAGGAGGCAGAAGAGCAGCACGACTTGAGGGCTGCAGCGGGGCAGAGGCAGGCTGTAATTCCATGGGAGCACGGGAGGGTGAAGGGCCCTCAGTACACCACGCTGGGGGCCACGCAGAGCCCCCCCTTTCCATGAAATATCTTTCCTGGTGCCTGGGTGTTTTCAGGAAGGACGGCCTGTATGCAATGGCATAGCAAAGCGGGGGAGGAAGCACCGGTGGTGTAGCGAGAAGCCACTTCCCAGTGGAAGGGGTGCGGGCGGCCCTCGCCGCTGGGCAGCGTCTGCAGGCAATGTCTGACACCCCTTGCCTCTAGGTCCAGCAAACACTGCAAAGCAGCAGCGGTTTGCTTTATACTGTGTTGAAACATAAGTGAATCCGATTTCTTCTGTTCTAGGAGAGCAGCCTGAACTGGGGATTTGGGTTGTACCTGGAACTGATAATTTAAGACTGACGCCTGAGCTGTGGGAAGCGGGTGTACTGTGGTTGACTTGAGTGGGACCGGGACCAAAGCTTTGGTACCAGTATGTGGGTACACCCTGAATGGCAGGCTCTCTGAAGTGGCAAAAATGTCTTGGGTTTGGTTTTGTGGTTGGTTTTTTCTTTTCCTTCTCTCTCTTTTTTTTTTTTTTACACAGTGGTTATTCATTGTAAAGTGTAAATACATGAAGTTCTGATGTGGCCTCACGGAGTTTTGTTCCATGACTGGCTGAAGGTAAAGCTGCATTCCTTGGGCAGGTGTGGCGTTCCTGTCCGGGCTGTTTCCAGTACTTTTTATCAGTTATGGTTATAGCATTTTTGTCCTAACTTGCTATTCATCTCCTGTTTGGCTGTACTGGAAAAGAAAATATTGACGACTGAGCACAAAAGAATGAAGAGGAAAATATTTGGTAACCACTGTTACAGTGTTAGCATGGTGAAGTTCTGTTGGTTTTGGTTTTAAGCTGGTATTTTAGATTTATTAGAATTATGTGAATAAAAAAAACTGGTTTAAAAGAAGTGAAGACTGAAAAATGGAAATGTGGAACCTGCAGAGAGCAACTGTACTACTGTCCTTACAGTGCGCTGCTTACGGAGCAGAAATCATGCGGCAGAGGGTGACCTTTCCAGTTAATTCCCTGGTGAGAGGTGCTGGGGCTGCCCCTCCTCTGTTTCACCGGTGATTTTGCGTGTGCTTGGCTTTATGCGTGAGTTTGGTTTAACTTGTGCTCAAACTTCAGGTCTTGACACTGTGAAAGTTTGTAATTTGTGCCATTGTGTCTTCCCCAGAACAGCTTGTGAACATAGACCCTGAGCCATTACGTTTTTATCCGGCTGGAGCAGGGTCCTGGTTTTACTTAGTCCTTGGACCTACTCAGACTTTTCTACAGAAGCCCTATGGAATTAGTATAAAGCATGTGATTCATCATAAGCTGACTTGTTTGGTTTAGGGATATACAGTAGAGTCGTCACGCCGTGCGGATACTTCAGCGATGCAGTTTTTGAACAAGGAGCAGCCGGGCTCACTGCTGGGTGAGCGAGGGCCGGTTGCGTCCAGCTCCCGACTCTGCTGTCGCTGGTGGCTGCTGGCTGAGAACTCGGCATTGTGCAAGACCAAGAAACCTGTCAAAACTCAAGTCAAACAGCACAATTTAAGATAGTGTGAGTAAACTTGCTGCTGAGGTTGAAGATAGTGGAGGTGTGAGAGTACATTCTGCTGCATGGATGTAGCTGTCCATTTGTCTCCTCTTGTCACCTTGGTGGGCTTTCAGATTAAATAACCAAGGCAAACAATAGGTTGTGGTTTGTATGGTCTCCTGTCGCTGCTTCAGATATCTTCCAGAGGAATTAGGAGTATTGTATTTAAGGCATTCATCCATTTATTTGGATATCTGTGAGTTGTGAAAAATGCTCAGGCTCAAAAATTGCCTTGTTGTCTGTTAGTTCTGTACTTCAGTTGCTGTCCGAAGTTTGGGGCAGCTGTTATGGCAAAGGGCTGACGCTGGCTGTGCTGTCTGCTGGATCCGAGTGGGAAAACTCGGGGCTGTTCCACTGGTCTGACATAGACGCAGGTCCCGGTCTTGCTAAATGTGAGGAAACTGGCAGGTCGGCACCTTATTGCTAAACATACTGCAACAGAGTTTAACTGGTAACTACTGCAAACTGTGTAGCTGGGAAAGGGCTCATGGATACTGCGTTTTTTTCTGGGCTGTAAAAACGATTTTTATCCTCTACAGAGGAGCTTTAGGATTGGAGTACAAGGGATTTGATGTAATTGGTTATTTCCTTGCTGGAGGCTGTAAAAGTAGGAATTGGGCTGCAAGAGAGAGGAAATCATTACCGTTTCAAACGCTTCTTTTTAACAGCTCAGGGAGTACATATGCACTTTGTTTTTCTGTTCGTACCTCGCCACGCTTTCCTGTTCGATGTCTGGCAGAGCTGACATCCTGACCCAGCTCTGTCTCTGGTGCTCAGCTTTGCTCCGTAGCGCCGCAGAGAGGCGGTTCTGCTTTGGTGGCTCTACCTAATTTAAAATGGGAACCAGTCTTTATACACAGGACACTCTGAATTTAAATTGTACCTTATAAAATCTCTTCTGACCTCCACTTTTTTCTTTTTTTAAATTTAAATCTATATGCCTTAAATTAAACCTAGATAAATAAATATCTAACACAGGGTAATCTGATTCTGAATCTAGAGAAAGTACAGCCATCTTTTTTCAGAATTGCTTAACAGCCAGGACAATGAAGGGATAAAATGAGCCTGAGAGCTAAAACTAATTTATCTTGTGGATCTCGAACCAAGAGTTGATCAGTCGGAATTCAATATATGCAAATCTGCAAATCTCAAACAGGAATGCAGGAACAACTTATTTTCAATAGCTTCTCTGGTATAGTCAACAGCGGACTGTTTGGAAAAAAGATGAATTTTTTTATTATTCTTTTTCCCTATAGTACTCCTATTGGTTTCTTCATTGAAACGGAATACTCCGTCATTTGTCCTGCCTTCCGTCCTAGCACAACCCCCTGAACACGCTGTTGTTCTCATCAATTGCTGTTTCCCAGCAAGCTTTTCCTTCCTCTCTTGCCTTGCGGCAGCCTGTTCATGTAGCCGTATCTTCAAAGCTCATCATCTGTCCTTTTTGTTTCCACTGAAACTGGATTTAATTGGTCTGAGACTATTTTCTACAAATAGATGTAATATAGTGTTCTTATACTTAATTTAAGGAAAAAAGGTGTCACCGGGGACTGCAGAAACTTGCTGGCTGCTGCCCCCAGGAACGGCCGGGTCCCGTGTGCTGAAAACCATCCTAACGCAATGGCACAGGACCGATTTTAATTGCATCATTATTCTGGCTTATTAATATCAGATCTAGGAATCTACAGCTGAGCTTGCAGAAGCTTTTACTTGGAATGAAACCTTTTAAATGGAAGTTGATTTTTCTCCCAGACATTTTTATTGAGGCTTTTTTCCATTTTTCACCTGACGTCATCAGCCCAGTGTCTCTGTTGTAATAGAAGCAGAGATACTTGCATTAAACACTGCCTCTGTTTTAGTCGTAGTAATATCAGTCGTGTTCTATTCGAGGTATGATATCTGGTTTCACAGCCCATGCCATTAGTTCTAGATCTCTAAGTTTGTTGCCGTACAGTAAAAGCAGGGTACTTGTTTCATACCTTCCGTTCCTTAGCGATCCCCTTACACTGCTAAAAAAGTGTGGCAGTTTGTTTCTTTGCAACAACTTTAACTGCTTTCAGATGGCAGCATCAATGGCAAAGCTGTGGAAAACCTCAGGTGTTTCAGAGTCTGTGGGAGAAAACTTTGGAAATGGACCAGAAATAATTAATTCTGGGTTAGCATGGGTTTTACATGAGTTGTTCTCATACATGCTAAAAATCACACCAACGTGCATTTAATTGTGTTTTGCTTTCCGCTGTGCTGGTCAGTTGATGAAAATGGTCTTTTCACTCAAGCTTGATCTTGACAGCATCAGTTATTTGGTTTGGATTCACGTACGTAGTTCCAAAGTCAAGGTGGAAGTGGAGTTCGACTGCACGTGTCCCAGGAGTGCTGGGAAGGCGCTCGGTCCTTCCGAGGGCTTTCGTTGCATCCTGCAGCCCTTTCACTGCCATCCTCTCTCTGAGGGGTTGAAATTCCCATCTTGGTTTTTTAAATCTTCACGGATGTTTCTTTCTAAGCCAGTCCAAGCTTGTGCAGACAGCTCGTTTCTTGGAAGAGCTGGTGGACTGTCACTTTTTCCATGTGAGTAGGATCCTCCTCTGGCACTGATGAGCCAGCGAAGGAGCGCGGTGAGAACTGGCTTGAGTTACACGTGTGCCGTTCACCTGCACGTCGCCTGGGACTGTAGCTCTGCTTTTAAAAGAGTATTGATCTGTGCGGTCTGTTCTGATTTTACCCAAGGTCTGCCTGCCAATGCTTGTGCTTCGTGGTGAACGTCCTTCAACAACCTGTTCGTAAAAAGAAGTTAATGCAAGTTGGCCTTTTTATTCTGAGCTTGGTGATTTTGATACAGACCCTACAACAAATAGTTGCTGAACTATTTTGCCCTACTATTCACCAAAAGTACAATGAATCGCTCTCAAAAATATTGTTTATTTTTTATTTTTCTACTATCGGTGAATGGAATTTTATCTTTAAATTTCCAGCGAGCTGTTGTGGTAGCGTGAAGCGCGTTTGCAGAAAGCAGGCTTTTATAAAAATGAGTTGTTTGTCTTGTTTCGGGGTGTGGGGGAGGACTAAAGCTGTTCAGTTTAATTAATGAAGATACAAGGGCCAATACTGAAAGAGTTCATGCTTTTTCATTCTTAATAACTTTTCTGTGGTTTAACAGGCCATGAACATAGCTGGCAGCGTGAATCTGGGCCATAAAACTGTAGTGATGGGTATTTAGTAGACTGCCTTTGTGGGTCCCTTGTTACTGTGACAGGAATAATCAGACAACTTCACCCTCTGATTTTACTTCGGCTGGCTGCAAGGAGTGGATTTTTACCATGTTCTTAAGAGCGTAAAAAACACAAATATATTTAGAGCTGGTCATTTTGTACTCATTCACCTTTCCTTTTTTAAAAGCACTAAGGGATAGCAGTTACTTTCAGAGGGAAATAAATTGCATTAAACAAAAACATCACTGAACACAACTCAACACTGGCAATCCATTTTTCACTGAAATTTTGTAACATTCTGTAGTGTCAGGAAATACTAGTGGTGGTTCATTGGTCTCTGTGTGTGTGTATTTTGACTGCTCTTTTCTAAAACATCGAAGTTGTTGGAGGCTTTTGTTTAAACGAGCAGTGCACAGTCTCCAAAGTCTGCCTCTGTCTGTTACTCACTTGTTGTCAAGGAATCCTACCACTTTCTGTACATCTTTAAATCTAGACTTTAAACTAAAGAGCCCTTTTTCCCAGGAATGTTTGTTTGAAGTTTAACTTGTGTCTTATGTGGAAAAACATTAACTGTGCAGAAGAGCTGTGAAATACAGCATTTCTAGTAGGAGGTGTTGATTCCAAGCATGTAGCTTTTCAAAAAAAGCAAATATATTCACTTCCTAGCACAACAGTACAAAATTGTCTTGTTCTGGCTTGTGCCTCTTGCAATGTTGGAGATGAGGGATCCTGTTCAACTCCTAGTGCCAACTTTCATTAACGCCGCTGAGAGCTGCGTGTGCCCTCGGGGAGAGAGCGAGTTCCTCGGCCACCGTGGCGGGACAGCACGATTCTGCTCCAGATCTTCCCGATGGGCAGCCTGGCCTGCCTCTGGCTCTGGCCCTGCTGCGCTTGGTTTCTTGGCGCTTAGTTTCGTTAAGGCTGGGGAAAAAAAAAAAGAAAAAAGTAATATGTTGATCTAGGAGGGATTTTAAAGATTCTCAACTATTTCCTCTCCTCCGCTTTGATTTTCTACTTTCCCACCTCTCAGAGGAAGTACTGCCGTGGCTCACTCAGCCCTAGCAAGGTGTATATTTAGAATTTGGTTCTTCTCTCATTTTGCACTCTCAACCTCTGTTCTGTCTTCAGCCTTGCACTGAAACCACATGATATGTGCGTGGTGAGCATTCAGAGCAACTCAGAGCAGCTCTATTTTCAGGGTATGTAAAAAAAAAAATAAATTACAAACTCTAAACTGTCTTTGAAATCCTGAATGGAGCGAGGACGTTAACTTCAGTGAGAGTCACTGCAAAAGCGGCGAGTAGGTTTCATTGCATGATGGTAACCAGATTCCTGGTGAAATGGACTTAATCTGCATTAATTGGGCCATATTCTCTGTTGTGGCCAGAGTCGGCTCTGGACAGACTTTGAGTCTTTCTTTGGTGCCGCTGCCTTTCAAATCATGAGCGTCTGAGCTGGACCTGGCTCCGGGAGGCACAGCATAGCTGGCGGTAGGAGTGGAAGATCCATTAACGGAGGAGAAGCAATTAGCTCAAGACCAGCAAGCAGGGAAAGTAATTTTGTATGTTGCAAAGGTGTGGAAAATGCCGGTGTTTGGGGAGCTGTGATAGCATTCAGCCTCTTGGGAGTTCAAGTTTAGGCTGGAAAGGTGTTGCCGGGAACATGCTGTTTGAACTTGAGTAAATCATTGAACTTGCTGGCAATAATTTCCTCTGGCTCCTTTTTTGCTGTTTACAGTGATTTTGTGCTGGTGTGGCAAGGAGGATCCCTGTCAGCTCTGAGCTAACCCGTGTGTCAAACCATTTGTAATGTTTGGGTCTTTAAGGTGAAAACGTTTTTACTGTAGCATAAGGTGTGTAGACATTTCAAAGGGATATACCTTAAATACAATGGATTTAGTTTTGTTTGGATTCAATTCAAATCCAGTACTGAAGCAAAGAGTTTTGCTTCTAAGATTAAGGCTGGCTTTCCTCTCACAAGGCCGTAGGACTGGCGATAAGATCTGTCGTGGGTGTCGTGTAAAGCCTGTGAGAGCAGAGCAGCTGAGCTGACAGTGCTCCTGGGCTGGAGCCGCTTGGGATCTTCTCCGCCCTCTCCATCCAGTTACTCTTGGGTACCAGCTGTTCCCAACTTTTGGCATTTGCTCCCTCGGGTTAGGGGCTGGAAGGGACAACTGCCCTTCCTCTTGTTTCAGCGCACGTAGGTCTGCTTTTCTGCAGTGTTTCCCGTGCCTTTCCGGGGGGAAGGGGTTGGGAATCAGGCCCGTGCGTCAAGCTGGGAAGCTGTGAAAAGGTGGGGAATTAAACCAGTGACCCTCTAAAAACAGCCCATGTTTCGTAAGGTAAATGTTGTCAGCTTTTAACATTAGGGATATAATTGGTTGTTGCTTATCGTTTCCTGGTGGAAGAGGTAGAGAAAACACATATGGCTGAGGCAGGCCTGGGTTGCATAGCAACGGTGAGGATGTAGTGGCTGATATCATTTATGAGAATATTTTATACCATGGGACTTGGTACATACTCCACTGCACATGGAAGAACTAAACCTTTACATTTAAAGGTTTTTTGAGTAGAGCAGCATAGATCCTTAGGCTGTAACAGTGCTAAATACATGGGGTGTGAGCGCTGTGGAGCTTTTGGACCCAGGCTGGGGCAGTTGGGGCACGCTTGTGTTTCCTCCTGCGTGTCCTCATCCGCCCCTGCAGCGGTTCCCCGTGGCTGTTCTCTCCAGCCGCATCCCGGAGGGTGCTGGGGCCGGCACGGTGTTCCTCTTGCAGACACCAAGGCTGCTTACTGCAGTCACCTGCTGGCAGTGGTGGAGATGGCCTGAGTAACCATGTGAAGACCTTGAGGGTGTGAGATCAGTTAATTCCTTTTGTCCCTGCTCTTAGACTTGGTCTCCAGCGTTCATAAAGTGCTTCCTTGGTTTGAAGATATGTACGGTGCCAAACAGGGTATCTGACAGGGCTGGGGAAGGCGTCCTCCCGTATCGATGCCCGTGGGTGGAGCCCACGCTGGAGGTCTCTTAACTTTCCTCATCAGTGAGGTCAGAAAGAAAATGTCCAATTCCTGGAACTGTTTATCTGTCGCTGCAGTGTGGAGGGTGGGGTGGGAGGCAGAAGGTGCTGCCTTCTCCCTGGCACATTGCACTAAGGCACTTACTCCTTTCAGCAATTTATTTAAGACTGAGTTGGTAAATCTTCTCTCCTGATTGCCAGGAACTAGCTGGAGCATAGCTCTTGAACCATGACTTACTCTTTGTGGGCAGCATTAATTCGCCGGATAGTAAGTATATATGGAAATCCTAGGATGCCGATTCCACAAAGTCAGGCTTTCCGCTTGCTTTGGCATTTGAATACTTACAAATTAAAAACCATGGGTTGTGAAGTCTTGTATAGTTTCTAAGGTCCTCTTACTGTGGTGGGTTTTGTTGGTTGGGTTTGATACGGTGTTATGTTCTTGATAATTCTGTTTGCAGTATAAAATATATAGTTTACCTTTTAGTAGTAATCTTTAGAATCATTAGAATAATTGGAGAATAATTCAGGTTAGGAAGAACCTCTGGAGGTCAACTAGCCCAGCATCCTGTTCAAAGCAGAGTCAACTATGAAATGATAGAATAAAATGTTAATAGAATAGAAGGGGTATTGCCATCTTCCTGCCATTCTGCATGGGAACCATTGGGACAGTTTGCTGGATTTGTAAGCTCTCCTTAAGTGCAGCCTCACACTTCAGGGGCAGGGGAGTTCTGAATGTGGGCATTTTGACCAAAGTGCTGACTTTTTTTTTTAATTAAAAAAGGAGACAAAAAAGAAGAAGAAAAAACTTTTCAAGGAATTAGCAAATATTTTTCTCTTTGAGTTTTGTGTTAACAAGGTGGATGGTTCAAAACTTCATTCCACTGTGCAGTTACCTATTCATATTCATTTTATGCCAGTAGATTTTAACTTTTAATTTTTGCACTTCAAGCTGTGGGGTGTCATTTTGGCTGTCTGATGTCTCCGTCTCTTGCAAACAAAGATATTTTTGAAACTGTCTGTGCAGATTCTGACTCATGAGATCTTTTTCAACTGGTATTCCTCATATGCCAGGTCTCTATTTCACATCAGTGCAAAAGAGTTTTTCACATAAATGTATGCATTCATTCTTAGTTACGGTTAATTTTTGTGCTGGTAGGGCCAATATTGTGTGTGCATCATTTTCAGGAACTGGAAATTGCAGGAGTAATCAGCCCTGGACTATTGCCAAATGCAGCTTAATTCCAAGGGAGCACTGAAAGAGGCATAATCATAATGTCTCATTTTAGAAGAAGAACTAGAGGCAAATCAGTATATAACTTGGCTGTTTATTTCATATGAAAATTGATTTTTTTTTTTTTTTTCCCTGGCTACTGTTGTAAGAATTATGAAGTTAAAGATCAAAGCATGGAGAATTACAGCATTTGAATACTGGATCAAGAGTAGTATTTATGTGATTGCTGAGATTTTTCTGTGATTATAAATAAGAAAATTCCTAATTTGGGTTTAGCTTGTGCACTAAGACGACACCAGACCCCTCTTTTTATTGGCTTTTCCTCTGAAATGTCTGTTTTTACTGTACCACGAAGATTCTGTTTATCGAGGAAATGGCTGTATCTGGCCTAGCGTCACATGTTGTACACTTCTCCTCTCAACTTTGGCTTCTTCTGCCAAGGGTTGCATAAAGAAAGAGAATGGATCACAGGTAGTAGCACAAGTTTGTTGGGTAATTAATGTAAGTTGTCTCTTACAGAAAAAAAGGATTCTGTTCAGAGCAGATCTGTCCTTAAGAGCAACAAAAGTCAAAGCCAGATGTGTCAGTTCTTTATCTTGCATCATCTCTGGGAGCTTATACATTTAATAAATAAATATTATTTTCATCCATCTGAAGAGGTGAGCTTTAAATTAGGACTTAGGTTAAGGGAACAAAGTATGAAGCAGAAACTGTTCATCTTTGAGAGCAGTACATGTCGGAAAGAGTTTTCTCCTTTCTCCTCCCAATCCTTGGGTAAAAACTGGCTTCAGGGCACCTTTTTGTGCCAGTGGATGTGTTGCAAGCACTGCCAGGCAATAGGTAGGGTGCTCCTGCCTGGCCTCTGTGGTTTTCTGTAAATTAACCTGATACAGGGCACTGTGTGATCGAATGGGCTTGTAGCAGACCTAAAAATTGCCACTCTAATACCTTCAGTAAGTCTTACGTTATTTTCCCAATCTGCTGTATGTTTTAAAGCTTTCGATTTGTAATTCCAGTTTGTTCTTCATTCATGCTCTTTGTCTGTAACACCAAGTTGTTCCAAGTAAAATGTTAGTGCCAGAAAATGCAAATGTATCTGTATGATCTAATTCGAGTTGCTTGTGTCTAAAAGCATCTCAGCCATAAAACACAATAGTACGTATGCATAGTTCTCAGAGAATTTGTGTAATTTTGACTGCTACTTAAAACCCCCAAAAGTTGAATAGCAAATTAATAGCACGTTTAATAGCAAGTGCTATCTGGAGAGCATGAAGGCTGAGAGAGGATGGAAGTAGAGAAAATTAACCCCTCCCTGCCCCCCCCCCCCCCCCTTTTTTTTTTTTTTTTTTACTAGCTTCTACTGGGTTTTGTCTTTATTTATTTATTTATTTTTAATAAACTTACAGTTACTGAGAGTAAACACTTTGAAAATGAAAAAGGGAATGGATTTTTGCCAGGCACCTCCAAGGTCCCGATGCCCAGTGCCCAGCATTACCAGATCACCTTGAGCGGGGTGAAGACGATCCAGAAGAGATCTTCAAGAGAAAAGCTAAAGCTCATCAGCCTTGTGCTTGTTAATAATCATGTAAAGAATAATCTTTATGGTTTGTTGTCACTTCCTTCTTCAACACATGCCATCTCCTTGGAGCTGCAGGGGCTATAAATGGCTCTTTGTGTCACCCTCGGTCCCCCCCAGGTGACACCTCCTCCACAAGCTGGGGGGAGCATCGCTGCCTCTTACCTTTCCCGATTTCTGTCCTACGTGGTTCCTTCTCAGCTAGCTGACCAGGCTGCCATCCCCCATTTCAGTCTCTGCCGTTCTTCGCAACTGGTAGAAGCCGGAATCTTTAAATAGTTTAGGACTAAAGAGCAATCTGTAGACTTGAAAGAATGTTTTTGGGTTTTTTTTCCCAGCTAATCATTTGGCCTGTTAAAAAGTATGGGTTGAAAGGGATCACCAGGGAAAGACTTCAGAAGAGACAGTCATCTTCTGACACAAGTAGCTTCCTCCAGAAGCAAAATGCAATGACATTACTCAGTATAGCAAAATGATTTTGTAGAATTTGGAGTGTCTTACACCTTACATTTAGAATTTTCAGTTTGTTTTACTGAATTTAAGTTCACGATGTCTACAGAAGTAGTAATATTCTTTCTTTTTCAGGCTTGTTTTGGTTTTAGCATAGAGAATCACTGAGTGTTAATTGTATCATTTTGGTTATAAAACCACATCTCAAAGTTCAAATATATATAACATCAAGTAAAATGTTGCCTGAAGCTGGGGAATGTGTACTGATCACTTTGTCTGCAATGTAAAAGTATATAAAGAATTACTGAGCCTTCGGAAGAGCAATATATTTGCATCTATATTTCTTTCCTCTCGCTGCCAACTGGTATTATCTGGGTTGTGCATGTTTTCTCCTTACAACCATCGCTTTCCTGATAACTGCGCTTTTTATAAACAATGCCTTCCAAATGCAATAAAAGTGGCTTCTCTGCTGCTCCCGTTCCTGCTTCTAGGCTTTTTTAGATAGGTTTCTAGCTGGAAACAATGTGAGTAATTGCAAGTAATACAGTATACACTCTGCATGGAGATAATGTGCTTTAGGCGTAACATGGTTCTGTCTGTTGGGTCGTCTTCTGTTTGAGCAGCACGTGTCCCCGGTATCGGCAGGGCTGTGGGGGGAAGCGTGCTGCCGCGTGCTGCACGTACAAGCTCTTACTGCAGACGCAACTTGGTCTGTCCAGAAAGTGGCAAAATTTGATAGACACAGATTGATTACAAGAAGGCGATAGCTTGTAACGTGAGATTGGGATTGAAAAAAAAAAAAATCATAACAAGCATCAAGTTGGGAAAAACCCAACCCTGACCTAGCATGGACCGTAGGGAGGAAAGCGACAGGCAAGGTTTGCGTCTGTCAGGGCCTTTCCTAGAAGTGACTCGACTTGCCACGGGTTACGTGGCCACCAAGCGTCAGCAGGAGGCTGAGCCCAGGATGGTAGGTCAGACCCCGCTGCAAACCAGCTGTGAAAGTGAGAGGCTACAGAGGGAATTTGTGGAACCCAAAACGTGTGCCTGAGCCAAATCGGAGGAAATGCCCTCTGGTTTCCCAGAAATACAAGACTATTTCCCTTACCAGTGGTGTAGCTGTTAGAAGTGTATGCCTTGCTTGTACCTGGAATGGACTGAAAAATGTAAGAACTCCACTTACGTGTATATATTTATGTATAAAGGGTAAGAATTACTACCAGTGGATTAGGCAGCTGTGGGAACATCTGGAAGATGAAAAGCAGGAAACTTCTGTCCTTCTAACTCATAAACTGAGCCTCTGTTTTACTTGACTATTACAAATGGAAAATTTTACTTTGTCTAGTAATGGTCCATTGTCATAGTTGCATTAAATGGAGGAGCCTTCTGTGCTTTATTTCGCTCAGCATTAAAATAAACCACTTTGTCAGCAGCAAAGAGTATGATAGAGCTAGAGAAGGGCTGACAGTGCCGTTGGGAGAATGAGCAACTTGTTAGAAAAGATGCAGGCAGTGTAGGACTTCTTCAGAAGCCAAGTGACCATGTTGGGGAATTATCCTTCATGTCAATATTTTTATAAACTTAAGGCAGCATTCTTTAGGTTTACAAAATTCGGGACACAAGAAAACACACAATCTCTTTTTTTTTTTTTTACCCCCGTGGTATTAAGGAATCCCGTTTCATTGAATATGGTTGTTGCTTTGTGCGTGCTGCCTGAAGCGAAACGAGTGTTCGTGGTTTCCACCAGCACGTTTTGCTAGGTGGGTTTGAGGGAGTGGTGTTTATTTTATTTTCATTTGATTTATTGATTTTTAAAGAGAGAAAAAGCTCAGGACAGGTGGCAAACAATGTCATCTGCTGTCAGATGAGATCTTCATAAGCAAAGTTGATATGGCACTGAAAGCCATACTTGCGTTTGTTCAGCGTAACGAACGCAAAAGGGGCCAACATTTAATTATCGACACACAATGTAGTTACAGTTATTTCAGTAACTATCTAACTCGAGTGCGTAACTCAATACAAAGGTGCGACAGTGCCATAGGCATTGGTCTGCTGCAAGTCTGGGGTGCCCACAGGAGCTCCCCCAGAAAGAGAAGGGTCCCTCGCAGGGAAGTGGCAGCTCTATGAAATAAAAATACTTAGGAAATTAAAGGTCAGAGTGGAACACAGAAATACCACCATGGTTTGTCCTTCGACATTGTACGTTGTGTTTAAACTTTTCATTAGCACGCATCAGTTCCTCAAAGGCTTTCTGGTGTCTATGCTCATGTATTTACTTATTTCTGCTTTTTATTTTGAATGTCTTCCAAAGAAAGAGCTGGAGGGGGGGGTAAAAGAAGTCCTTTTATTAAGTCTGGGAAAAGAGCCCTAGAGTGGATGCTCCCCTTGTCTGCTCGGGGAGATGAAGTGTAGGCCTCAGCAGTATTCTTTGTGTTTGCACAGGTGCTTCTGAAAATTTTGTGCGCCCTGAGATAAGAATAATTGGAGAGCAATATGGTGTTACTAAAACCAGGGAGTCAGTTCTGGCCTCTAGAACCGGTTATTTGTGCAGGAAAGCAGTGCTTCTTTTAGAGAATTGTTGTCCTGAGCTGATAGCCATTTTCCGTCTTTAAGTTTATTCCCAGTTCTATGTGGATCAAGTTTAATTAGTTGATTCCGAACCACTATTTCCAATAAAATCTATTAATCATTTAGCCAAGGGCTAAAGGAACGCTGAAGTGTTGCCATTGTTGTGTTGCAGGACCAGCTGAAGCAGTGCTTCTCCAGACAGCCCCCGGAGGCGAAGGACACGGACACGCTGGTGCAGGAGCCCGACAGTCAGTACGGCACCTGGACCGAGAAGCGGCACAGCGGGGACAGGTAAGGGGAGCCAGGTCCCCTCTGCCGCACGCGTGAGCTTCTCCTTCCCCCAGTAATGAGAAGAAACTGGTGGTTTGGAGGGGGGTGTGCACACGTGTGTGTGCGTGTGTGGTTTGTTAAAGTTGCGTGCTCAGTTTCAAGGACTATATGGTTTCTTTAGTCTAGAAGTGAAGAAATATTTATTTATTATCTGAAAATTGCAGTAGGATTTGAAATTTAAAACTCCGTCCTCCAGTGAGAATGCAGTATCGCCACTTTTATAAGCAATGACAAAACCTGCTTGGACTGGAACATATGTAACAAGTCCACTGGTACGCGAAACACAAGTTAGATGTTATTTTTAGTACTGAAACGGTGGAAAGAAGATATTGAGAAAAAAATGTTTTCCCATACTGTACACGAAATGGCTTTGACTGGATTAACATAGATAGTAAAACCTTTTTATGCTTTGTATTTATGTGTTTGTAATTATAATCAGAAATGTGCATTTTCACATTTAGAATGTGGTTTTGTGTGCTACGTGCCTCTGCTCGGTAGAACTGAGGTTCTGGGAACATTTTGCTAAAACTGTCTTGATTTCCTCCCTCTCAGGTAGATAAGGAAGTGTCAGATTATGGTCAGACAGGGTACACTAACAGTTTTGGGGTTGTTTATAATTTTTTTCCCATACTAACTAACATTAACTTAAAAGCCGTGGTGCTGGGTGGGCTGAATGGCAGACCTCGTTTGCAACGGGTGCTCCGAACGCCAGAGCCCCCGCTCTGACAGCGGGATGACGTGCGCTCCACCTCTTACTGATGCTTTTTGGTTATGAAAATAGTTTCATGAAATATAGCTAGAGCATTAAAGTGTGAGGTTTTTTTGTAATTTACACCTGTTGTGTAAATCATAGCGTGATCTGCGCTGAGCCAATGTCTTATCTGCTCAGTGTAGTATGAAAATAGGAATTTATCTGTTTGTTTTTTAATGCTATACTTGTAGAGATCTTATAGCAGACATTAACGTCAGTTATGTTGGTGTGTTCTACACTTGAGAACTCTGCATAATAAATATTTTATTGTTTATGAAATAAGGGTAGCTTTCAGCTTGAAGTTCAGTGAGCTAAGCGACATGCCAACAATGACATCCAAGTCTTCTGTAAAATTAACTTTGATTTCAGTATGTTATAGATCTTTTCTGAAATCAGTTTCTTAACATAAGTGCTTGTCTCAGCTCCAGAACAGACAGCTTTTGAATGCTTTTTCAAACCTGGAGGATTCTTCCTGATTAGAAAAGCTCCATCTAAAAATTCTGGTTTATTGAACCAGTATTGCACTCAATTCCCCTGTCCTGGAATTTTGTTTTCACTGTAACAGCCAGTTTTTTTCTTTATTTACAGTGTAATGATGACAATATAGTGACTTTTCAGCATTTTGCCATCCCCTTGCTCTGCTTTAGCAGGTTCATTGCAGGGGAATTACTGGTATATTAATTCAAGCACTTGGAGAGGAATGAGAGTAACGTACTTTTAAATATTAAATTTATAATGGAAATATTCCTGGAACATACCGGAACTGCATTTTGTTTGCAGTTTCTTTTTTCTGAATTAGAAGCCAGGAGAAGTGCAGGCACTCTGCCCTCCTGCCATGGGTGACTGGAGCACGTCTCTGTGTCCGGCCGCTGCCGACGCGGTCGTCTCCACTGCTCGACCCAGAGGCAGGAACTTCCAGGAGACTTTGATAATTCAGCTTTCCTGTTCGCCTGGCTCACTTCCCGTACAGTTTTTATCCTGCCAGCCGTACGACCTGTGGAGTTGCATCCCTCACACCCCCGTAGCCCTCGCAGCCGGTGTTTGGCCCTAAGCTGAGCCCACGGCTGCCAGAGCACCGGGGAACAGACCTGGGAGGGTGCCTGGGGAGCAAGCAGGGAACACGGCGGCAGGGGACACACCAGCATCACCCGCCCGCTGCTGCGGTGTGGGAGCAACTTCCAGATTCTGGCGTCTGCCAGCATTTGAGTCGTGAAGTGATTATTTTTGCCCCTTCAGGAGTGTTTCATTACTGCATCTGTGAATGAACTCGTTTTCTCTAAGAGAGGAAGAGAATTTGGAAATAGAACCCCACGACTACATGGGAACAGGACAAACCTGGTCCTTTCACTAGGTGAACTTCTAGGAAGGTGGAGGAAGGATCGCTTTCAACTAGAACTTAATTACCGCTGGAAGAAGCGTAAGGGGCTGCTCTTGGCTGGTTGCGATGGGCTTTGGCAAATAACTTCTTAGAATAGAAGGAGATGGTTTAATTTGGAGGCGTTAATTGGATTTTTCTTAGCTTATTTAAAAGATATTATTTTTGTTTTTTCTCAAGTGCTTTAGCAAGCTTTTCCAAGTTGACATCATGAAAAAAATTCTTCCTTTTAGATCAGAAGAGTCTTTGTAAGGAAGAACCGTTCTCTCTTACGGAACAGGGAGTGCTTTGTAAGTGATGGATCTGTACAGCTCTGACTTCATAAGGTTTTAGCTATTTGCTTCTTCAACTCCTTGAAGCTAGACTATAACACAGTTTTGGAAAAGAAAACCCACTACAGTCTGTTGGTCACCTGTAAAAGATCTACAGTTACAGAATGTGAAAGGGCATTTTTAAACGGGCGTTTTTTCTTGTGTGATGCCCTAGGCAAACAGTGAGAGCTGCCATCTGATACTCACTCCTCAGCAGTGGTCCTGTTAAAAGTTGGATTCCTTTCCCTTTTGACTCGTAATTTCACATGATGAAGCAACACATTCTTTAGGGCCTCTTAACACTGTCTTGCTAAAACTAATTACATTTAATGGCAATTGAAAGCGAGGATTGATGTTAGTTTATTGCATATTTGGGATAACCGTTCTGCTGACACTTGTGCGCGCTACATGAAGGATGATTTTTCAGAGAGGCGAGTGTCTGTACATGACACCTGTTGAACATTGTTCACGGCTTACGGATATGCTCGTAAAACTGGAAATCTTACTGAAGTAATAGAAAAAGATGCATAACACATCTCAGTAATGAGCACTGGAAACATGGTTTACATTGTGATATTTGACCGTTGTTCCCAAGAGAATTTTCCCCCAATTTGCTGTTCAGCTGGAAAGACTCCGCTGTGCACGGCAGAGTGTGTGTACCGAGTCATCCTGCCGCCTTAGCTGTGCCGCGGTGTTCAGTGTGCAGCGATGCTGTGGTTGTGCAAGGACTCTGGAGGAGAATCCATTAAAAGGTTGGTGAACTAGAAACCGCCCATCAGTGTAACTTTATCTGCATTTCCATCGTTGCTTACTCTCAAATATTTCAGTTTGAAAAACTGCACAGAGGCGTATTAGCTGAAGGCCTGGGATGGAGGAGGGAGGAGGCTTTCTGGGATGTGCAAATCGGGCAGGATCCTTTTCATACACCTTTTAGTTTCCATGAAAGGTGATTAGTCAGCAGATTGTCTTTCATCTCTACATTCTTCCGTGTTCTAGTAGATCTAAAGCCAATATCCAAACATCATTCAAAGCAAAAAATACTAGACGAAACCTTCCCCCTGGAGCTCGTTAGTACCATTTCTTAATTATCCTGGGGCCCACTGCTGAAGGAGGGAAGAGGCATTCACTCTCCTCGTGTGCAGCGTTCGCTCTGCCAGACTGGAAATTATATCGTGTATTGCTGCTTGATAGAAAGTTGTTATTCAACAGTAGACTCCTGAGTGTTTTTCCTCCAAGATCGCTATTGCTGGGGACTGTACCAAATACTAAGGTCTGTTGTTTAAAAAATGTGCATCTATTCAAACATACATGCTCAATGTTTTTTGATTTCAGAAGTTTTCCTAGATATTTGCTCAAGAAAAGGTGCTTAGTAACAAAGGACTCTTGTTAAGCAGAGGACAAAAAAAATCTGAACTCCTTAAATACTTCAGGTTTTATTTTTTAAACTAGAAACTCCTAAAATTAGAAGCAAGACAGCCCTATTTTTACTGACAGTAGAGCCTTACTGTGTTTCCTACAGTCTCCTGCTGCTTAAAGGAATACTCCAACCTATGTGACAAAGGGAGACACATAACTGTATACAGCTTTCCATCCTGGCACCACAGCTCACTTCTGTTACTCTAGGCTAGGGAAGATTTCTAGGAATGCACGGGAAGCATCACAGGTCCTGCCGCCCTCCTCTCCCTTCAGCTCCTCCCAGCATCCCTGGAAGAAGAAAACCTCTGGCTGGCCGGGCAGCTCTCCCCAAAACACATCCTGAGCTCGAAGAGAAGCTCGTAGGGAAGTGGTTGGTTAGAGAACCAGGTCCACAGTTGTGTGGGAAGGTTTGCTTCCGTGCTACGAATGAGTGTGGGAGGGAGCATGGGGTGTTCATCCTGACTGCCGTCCCCAGGCCCGGGGCCCTGGGTCAGCCTCTGCCCTGCAGAGCTTTCTGTGGTGGTTTCCAGTGCTCCTCTTGCCCCTTCCCAGTCCCCTTCCCTGCCAGCTCACCCGCTGCAGACTTTAAAGTAGGCTGCTCTGAAGCCAGCAGCTCTGCCTGACAGGAGTGAATCCATGAGCCCGTAGCACCTCTGTGTGGCTGCGTTGTTGCTTAAAACCTGCTGAACTTCCCACTAGCATCTGAGCCCCCTAAACCAGTGACGTCCCCTCTCCTCTTTCACATCCTGGCGGTTACCAGTCACTGCGTTACTGTTGCTTGTGGTTCCTGTGTCTCATGGACCAATACTGGAGGCAGTAAGAGAAACAAAATGTAGTACAGCTCCTGACAGAGCTTTTCTTCTGTCAGGACACGAGGGATGCGGGTTTTTTAAATCCAATGCCTATTAGCATCTAAAAATTGCATCCCAAAATGTTTTAAATCCTCTGCGCCGCTGAAGATGCTTCAGTTTCCTTGGAGTCATGTGAAGTGGAAATGACTCATGCCTGCTGCTGGGGACGCGTGGAGCACATACTGTGTCGCAGGAGCTGCCGTGGCGGTGAGGGCCGTTCCCAGTATGCCCAGTTTTCTTCAGGTCCAGACGTGTATATGCAGTCTTCTTGTGATGTCAGAAAAAGGGTGCATGCAATCTTTGTATCCATATATAAAATATGAATATATAATAATATATTAATAATAGGTTAAGATGAATTAAATAAAATATTTTATATATATATAAATTTTATATATATATGTATATGAAACCCCCATGCCCTCCTAGGGAAAAGATGGGAACATGAACAGCTGAAGTGTTTGTAAGGTGTGCTCTTGAAAGGGCTGCAAGTAGCTCGCAGTGTCCTGCAGGAATTCACTTACAGTAAAAAGGTATTTATTGATTTGTATTTATAAGTATTTGGGGTAGTTTTGGATGAGCAAGGAGAAGAATCTTTTAACAGCTACTCTCTGCCTGAGGCCTGCAAACAGGGTATTGCCCTTCACAATGTTTTCAAATGTATACAGTGCCAAGGGGAGGGTCAGCTGCTGTTGCATATCAAATGGGCAAATTTAAGCAGCTTTTAAGCAGCTTGTTGTTTCCCTCATCTAGTTCGTGTGTATATGTTTGAAGGGGTCTTTGTGCTGGGGAAAAGAAACCCCAAGCAATCAAAGCACGTTACAATCAAATTACTACAATTTGTCTGCGTACTCACATTATTCAGTCCACTGTAAATCCGTGTGGGTAAAGAGCCGTGATAATGAAGTGATTTGCACCCTTGCTGCTGGTACCTGCTGCCTCCAAAGATGCTTTTGTTACCTGTACCCATAGTTATCATCTGCTGAGAATGTGTGATCCAAATAATACTTGTATTTGTTTATCTCATGGATTGCATTTTAATTTGCAGCTTGGTGCCTGAATCTCCTTCCTCGGAAAATGATGTCACTTCAACAAGAAAGCAACCTCCAAATAGCCACCCATCTTCGCTGTCCTCTCAGACAGAGCCTGCCTCCATGGTTGAGCACCATGACTTCTCAAAAGACCAAAGGAGCACAAGTTTGGACCGTTCCAGCACTGACATGGACTCTACTGATGGGACTGACTTACCTCCTCCAGGAGACGCCTATCCTGATGAAAAGACCACTGATTTCTCGTTCATCGATGTAAGTTACCATCATGGGAAGCAGAAGGTCTCCTCTATCTTAACTGTGTTACCCGTGTTAATTACTGCAAAGCAGTGTCTTCTGGAAACTGCACTCAATCTTCCTTGCCTTTTCTTTATCACATTGAATTTTCCCAGCTGACTGCCTGCCTGAAAAGTTTAAGATCAAAGCTACAAAGTTCTTCTAGTTCCTGTAATGCTTAGGTTCCAAGAGATTCCAAAAACCTATTGGCCTTGCATAATGTCTGCCAGTGGCTTAATACAGTTGCTACTTCTGTTTCTGCTTGTCAATGAGCTGTAACAGAAGAGTTAAATGGCTCTGCATACACTGGACACACAATTAAATAACACTAATAGCTAGTGACGGCTGTGCGATAAGCCATGCAGATTTAAGGCTAGAAAGACATTTACTAATATTTTTCTTTCTTACAATTGGCCTCTTTCTGTAGTAGCTTACAACTGCATTTTAAAGGATTTTTTTCTGTACTTAAGAATCTTGCAGCTAGTATAAGAACAGTAATTTCTAGCCATACGCAGTTAGATGAGGTTTAATGTTCTTTGAAAGCACTAACACAGCTGTAGTTTTTCAGTATAGCATCTAGGAAGTACTACTGCTTCTTCAGTAAGAGTTGGGGCACCTTTTTTTTTTTTTT
>VXBL01007579.1:224749-265622 GCA_013400195.1 Aramus guarauna
TTAAATTATATAATACCTAATGGCAGATCTATTGGTAAGTACAAGATTCCCAACTTAAATGGATTGTGCAGCTGCTAGGAAGGTCTCCACACACTGCCTTGCCTGTCAAAGTGCCATAGTGCCCTCTGAATCGAGGAGCAGACTGCTCTGTAAGACGAAGGCAGGATGCAGGCAGGTTTGTGCTGGAGGCAGTTTGGTCTGGTGCAGCGGAATTGACTGTTAAAATCACAGCTGCTTCCTGCGTGGGCTGCTGGAAAGTGCCTCCAGCCAGCTCCCTTCTCCTCTGGTGTTGCCGTCTAGGGAGAACTGCAGCACCCTGTCTTTTGCCGAAGCGGGTGCTGCTCTTACCTTCCAGCCCAGTCCTGAAGCAGAGGCTGCCTTTGGTGCTCTGTTGCTTTGAGATCCCCAGCTGTGCGCGCCTTGGCCTTGGCATGGGTTAACAATCCGTTGGCAGGATATCCCAAGTACACCCTTTGCTCTCTAAAGGAAGCGTCAGTAGCCCGTAACAGTGCGGGTGGCGTTTTGTCTGTCCGTCAGTGGTTCTGCAGGTAATGGGGGGGGGCCTGTCATGTGCTGCTCCCTGGACAGCTAAAGGGGTCTCCTTAAAACCTTAATAGCTTCAAGTCCAGCTGGAAACATGCTGCTTTAACGAGTAGTTTATTCCTGACCTGAAATCCCTTGAAACAAACCCACATCTTCCCGAGAAGAGCAGGCTCAGTGATGTTTGCAGATTACAGACAAGTCTCTAACAAGTTGCCTTAAATAATTAAAGAAATTACAGCTCTTCCGTCGCTCTGTAAATGCGATTGCCTTACTGTCATGCGGAGAGATGGGTGTGTTTGAAATGACTGATCACAGAAATTTGCTGAAGGCCGTGGCACATAACTTGCCATCTCCTTGTTGCTGGTGAGCGGCTTGAAATATCTGTGGATGGCTACTCATCAGAAGATTGACGTTACAGCACTCTACTACAAGAGAATTTTGTGTAGTTGCTCTTTTTAGATCCCAGTCTTCTTACTGGCCTTCAGCTGCTAGTAGCTAGCAAGGCCTGTATTCTTAAAACACTCTAGGAAGCAAAGTCCTATTTATTGCAGGTTTTTTTGTTTTGATTTTTTTTTATTTAGTGAAAATAATTCATGCAGATCAGGCATCCACAGCCAAGAGAGATGAAAGAACCAGCCTTACATCCAGTTAGCCACAATGTAGCATATCCTCATCATAAATTCTCTTTAATATAGTTATAAGTAACTACAAGAATAATAATCAGGCAAATATATATAGTTTGATTAAACTGTATGGGTTAAAGTGTTAAAGTAGGTTGGGAAATCATTATGGAGATTATTTTTATTTTCAGGCTGGTTGAAAGTAAAGGCTTTGTTTCTTTTTATAGCAAACCACTATTCTGGACTCCAGTGTGCTGAAAACTCGGGTACAGCTCAGCAAAAAGAGACGCCATCGGGCTCCTATTTCCCACTCCCTTAGAAGAAGCAGAGGGCTGGAGTTTGAAAACAGATTTTCTTTGACAGAAGAACCAGATAATACCTGGATGTTTAAAGATTCCACAGGTATCCCTTAATTATCTCAAATAATTAGCTGTAAGCAACTTGGCTGTAAGGGCAGGAATTTCTGAACGGTGTAACGTACCTGAAGTTGCGTCAAGGTTTAACAGCAGCTTCCTTTTCCCAGCTCTGGGTCATCCTCTAAATCAAGTCTTCCCCTCCATTCCTCAGAGCCTTTGGAGTGAGGGAAGCCGCAGTATCCAGACCTACAGAAACAGGGCGAAGGAGAGCTCCGATGCAATTTCCTTTAGTTTCTGGCTGCTGACTTAAGAGAATTGTGTTCACTGAAAAAATACTGAGTTTAGAAACTGCCACAGTTGGGTGCATTCTCTAGCACATGCTTCATATCTAAGCCTGTGTGTTATTGATAAGAGCAACTGTAATTATTCATATTTTATAGGTACTCAGAAATACTCTTTCTTTCCAGCATCTCTAAGCACTACAGGACTAAAGACGCCTAGTTAAGGATAAATGTACTCCTTCAAATCCCTTCTGTTAAACAGGTCCCCTTCCTGGCCTGGCCTGTTCCTTAGGATGCAATAAGGGAATGCATCGGGCATGGAAAATCCTTGCTCGTGGAAGTGAACGAGTGCCTTACCGCACACACTCATCACAGAGCTGTGCACTACCCGCAGCACACTGGTGCTGTGGTGCTTTGTGCTGCAGATATCCGCCTGATATTCCCGGAGCGGAGGAATCCCTGGTGTTGCATCCTGTTCTCTAGAGAGGCTGGTGATGTTTTGTAACTGAGGGGACCTATTCAAAAAGTCTGTTTCTGCTACTCAGCCTCTTTGTATCAAAGCCCTCCTTTGAGCAGGGGGTGGACCAGATAACTTTTAGATATCTCTTCCAATCTAAATTAATTTCACGTTCTGTGATCAACTGAGCTGTTGAGAAGCAGCAACATTCATTAAATTAGGAGTACCTCCTCTCTCATCTCTGTCAGCAAGAAATCTTTCTATTGCAGAGTACTTAGTGTATTTGTTGCTTTGATGTCTATTGAAGCCTTGAACTCAGCCCTGTGGTGTGTTAATGTTACTCTTAACACATTTTTGAATGGAGGGAGAGATCTAGAACAAGGCAGAGATGCCTGCTGACTAATGTGGGGTGTGTTTTTTCCCTCCCTCGATTTTTTTTTTTTTTCTTTAAAAAATTATTTAGAAGAGAAGAAAACTGTGCAACAGGAAGATTCCGATGAGGAAGACAAGAAACGGCATACTGCGAGATCGTCTTCTATACAAGCTCAGAGACTTCCCGTATTTCCAGGAATGGACCACTCTGTTCTCAAGGTGAACGCAGGCAGAGCACAAGAGACGGGAGTTAAACTGGTGCGGTAGCTGCAGGTGCTCTCTAGGAACAGAGCTAGGAAATTTTGCTGAAGATGACAATGTTGTCTGGGGGAGGCGGGTGTGATGTGTAGAAAAACCATACAGTTGTCTTTCTCACTTTCAGCTGTTGGCTAGAAATATTAAGTCATTTGGAAAAAAATTGTCTTCGTGATAGCAAACATGCTTTCAAAACTGCATAGGTTTAGAAGGAATCCCTTCGCTCACTTCAGGCATGGATATTTTTGGTTTTATACATCTGAGTGATTTGGTTTGCATTCCAAAAAAAGTCTGAATGCTGCCTTATAAAGGAGCTCTTTTCTTTATTTTTGTATTTAGGCCCAACTGCGGAAAAGACAAGAGTCTGAGAGTCCTGGTGACCTAAGTTCTGCTCAGCTGTTCAAATCCCCTAAACCACAACTGCAGGTTGGAACTCCTGGTAGCAGAATGCTGCCCTCCAGTGTAGAGAAGGAGGACAGGTGAGAGACATCCACCAGTGTCAGAAAGATGCTAATATTCATTTTGGTGGGGCAAAAAATGAATGCAAGTAGGCTTCCCAAGGCTGCAGAGGAAATTGTATATTTCTGGGGTTTGTTTCTGAAGTGAGTTTTCATAATTAAGGAATAAAGAGTGGGGTTTTTTATATCTTAGGTCAGAAGAAAAGTCTCCTCAGTGGCTGAAGGAGCTGAAATCAAAGAAGAGACAGAGCCATTATGAGAATCAGGTTTGAAAAGGTACCTTCCCACTGAAGGGGGGCTTTGCGAAGTGCAAGTATGTGGTGATGAAAACACACGTGGAAAATGTTTCCTTAATGTGTCAGCACAACTCTGTCAGTGTAAACGCTGAAGCAGACTTACCGTGAAGTGTGTGCCCAGAATATAAAGGAATGCTGTGTTGAGGTTTTCATGGAAGTTTTCACTCACGGGTGATACAGTTTCACTGATTCTCTGCAGACACTTGGATTTTAGCAACTCTCGCTCTGTTTGTGCTGTGACTTCATAGCGCTTCCGTCAGGCGAGAATGAGTCTGTCACCGAGTAACTGAGGCTTGTGCACATTTTGAAAACCTCAGGCTGTGCTGTTTCAGCTGTATTCTGGGCAGCTCTTGAGCATTTAGTGTGTTAAATAGGACGAGACCAAGATGACGCTACAACAGTAATGGCCATTTGTGGGGGCTTGCCTGTTACAGACCCTGAGACGGGTCTGACTGCTCGCTTGCCTGTGTCATGCCATTACCTCAATTGCTTCTCACTTTTTTTCCAGATAGCGATTCTAGTTAGAAGAAGATAAAGAAGTTTAACAGAAGCCTTAACTCATCTGAACCTAAAATTCACACGTCATGTTGCTGCTGTTTGCTTCCTGCCTCAACTGCTATGTGCATGGTGCCTTCCTGTTTTGTGGAGAAAGCTGCTTGATATTCATAGTCAAATACAAAGCTGTATCTTTTCAGATCTGGGAGGACAGTCACTTTAGACCTGCCTGGAAGAAGAACCGGTGGTTCGTAGTTAGTGCTTCAGAGAGTCCTGAAAGATTATAATATTTGATCTCGGAGTGCTGTGCACCAGGGAAGTCCCCTCACTGTTGAGCAAAGACTGCATCGCTACGTCGGTGTTCAGCGACTCAGAACTACGACTGTGGTTAAACATGTCAGGCGTGAGGCTGGGCTTTGTGTTTGTTTATGAAAATAACAAATTTATCTTTTTTTGTTAAAAAAATAGTAAGCTCCTATTTAGAATGAAGTTTGTGGAAGGTGAGAGTGAAAGAACAAATTATGTTTACTGCCATACTGAAAAAGGAAACTTGATTATTTTTTGTAAAATGTATTTTTGATTGGCTTATATTTACATGTGATCTGCTGACCTAGCAGATGAATATAATTTTTAGATGAACAAAATGTTAACTTTTGTCACTCTTGAAATGGTATATTCTGTGTTTTGTCAGCATGTGGAATAATTGCTTCATTGGAATGTCTTTCCTAAAAAAGGATCAAGCAATAATGTCAACCAGTTCTCTTTAAAAAAAAAAAAAAGAAAAACAAATTTCTTAAAAAAAAAAAAAAAAAAAAAAAAAAAAAAGAAAAGTGTAAATACTGTTTTTATAACAAAAAAGGAAGGGAAGAGGGAGGATGTTACACTCATATCAGGGTTCCAGTTAATTGTTGAATGTCACTTTAATAGCAGTTTGGATAGTCCCACTTCATATTTTTATTCGTTAATCTGTAAATACCAGGTTTAAGTTTTTATTTTTATGCTGATTTTGTGGGATAACCTAAATGTGATCTTCAGTTTCTCAGATGATTTACTTTGCTTCTTTTGGTAAGACCGATGTTATAATAGTGTTATAGGTATCTCATGCGTAACACGGGTGTGATGAATGTCACGAATATCTCAAATATGTTCATACCTTTGGATACAGATTCCCAAGCGAGATGTCCATTCAAGGCATCCTATATTCTTTCCCCAAATAAGTGCTCTTTCCAGTAAACCTCTATAAACGTAGCCCGACGAGGGAGGTTATCCTGTGGTGTCAGTATTCCTCACAAATCGACTAAGGAAGCAGCGGTGTGGAAGGTTGGAGCGCTCCTGGAGCGCTCTCCTCGCGGAGGTCGTCCCGCAGCGCCGGCGGCACTGAGGCCAGGTGGGACAGCGCGGCGAGGGGCTGGAGCGGGAGCAGATGCTGCTCCTCGCCTTGTGCTTCCCGTGATAAAGCACCAGCACTTGAACTCATTTTCCTTTTTCTTTTTTTATGATCAGCGTTTCAGAAAGCTTGATTTACGTGGGGTCACCGCACCGGTGCACCTGCTAACCGGAGTGGCAGGCCTGGTCTGCTATCTGTCGAGCTTGTAGCTGCCAAAACCATGTGCCAATTCTTCTCCCAGAGGAGTCACAGATGAGGTGATTTTTAGTCTCAGCCTGCTGGTAGGAAATAACAGCAGCATGGCAGGAGACATGTCCCATATGCACATCTCTCTCCCAGATTTAGTTCCGATAGCAGCTCCCCGCACTTCATGGAGATGAAATGAATCCATTTCTCTTCTGTAAAAAGATCTTTACTTGCTGCTTTGCCCTATTTCACATCAGAGCTGTTGCCGCTGTTGGAGTTTTCCAGCCCCTTCTGCCACCAATGAAGAAACGATCACCCCGTATTTCTGCCGAGCGTCCCATTCTGTGTGGCTTTTCACCCTTCCACTTGAACGCGGTCGGCCAGGCTGTTAAAGAGCTCCTCTTAGCTAATTTTAAGACGTTGCACATATTTTCTTCTTCCCTTTTCTTTAGATGATGGTGGAAAAGGCGACTCTTTAAAATGAGCTTTGCGTGTGTGTCTTTTGGGATATTTTTTTTATGGCAGCCCTGGAGGGTACCATCAGCCGTGTACCACGTGTGGCCAGCCCCGAGCAGCAGCGTTAGGAGGTGTGAGAGGAGGAGGAGGAGGATGGTTTTCCTTACCGTTGCTCAGACGATGTGGGGCTTACTTTAAACAGTATCTAGAAATCGGGTAAATTCCCCCTGCTTACGAGAATATTTACACAGGCCTGATTTTTGAATTCAGCAGGTTGACAGTGTTGCATTACCAATAGTTGGAGGATTTACTGGGTTTTGGGTGTAATAAATGGAGGCCACAAACTCTGTAAGTGCAGTGTTTGCTCTGTGTTTGAGGAAACTGAGGGGATTAATACCAGGTTTCCACAAAGCCCTTTGAATGTGTATGCATTTCCACATCTGCTTGGACAATGCACTGAAACTTACTGTATTTAGTAGTTTAACCTACTACTGAGAAATGTTTAATGCTTAAATGTCTAATTAAAAAGTATCTTTAGAATGTTGTTGAATGGGAAAGTGTTTTTTCTGCTCTATCATTTCTTTATATTGCACATGGATTAATAACTACTCTTCAGGTTATCACTATGTAATAAAAGATATATATATATATGTTATTACTTCTTAAATGATAGGCCATACTGCAATACACTTTATCTAATTTTATTTTAATTCCAAATAATGCTTGTTGAGTTTCTTTTCCTTTTTGTTGCCACTTTTTTGCTGTTAATGCAAGATGGGAGTGAGGTCTTGGCTTCGGCACTTCCTTCAGGTGGGGCTTTTCCTGAATTCCTGGAA
Organism: Aramus guarauna; assembly: GCA_013400195.1. NCBI lineage: Eukaryota > Metazoa > Chordata > Aves > Gruiformes > Aramidae > Aramus > Aramus guarauna. The sequence continues at coordinate 231,748 of VXBL01007579.1, forward strand.
CCTGCCCGTGAGCGACTTTCAGCTCTCGTCCTAACGGTGTCTGAGCGACAGCAGACGGTGGAGATCCTGGCCCTGCCCGGGAGAGGTGCCCGTGTCCCTTCCCTTCCGTCTCTGCTTCCTTGAAAAGCTGCGTCAGTAGAGTAACCTTGTGTAAAAGTGAAAGTAGATGGCTTGTGGAATTTAGAAAGCCTTTTCCGATTGCACTTCTGTGAGTACCAGAAATCCTCCCTCTGTTTTAGTGCGGTTTGGGGATTTGCACAGCCGTTCTGTTTCTTCTATCGGAATCCCCAGTTGTGGATTTCTTCCTTTTATTTTTCTGTTTGCAGATTCACCTTTTAAAAGTCTGTGTGGCTTTGAGTCCTTTAATTTGTGTAGCTGTTCAGAGTCTTGCTGCTTTGGTTTTACTTCTGGCAGAGAGGCAACGCTTCTGTTCTTCAGCCTTTGAAGTCTGAAACCTTCTTATGAAGTGGCCCCACAGGGAGGGATTCACCCCCCCACACCTTTTTACTTGCACAAAAGTTTGCTTTGCCCCGTCGCTTGTTTGCAAACAATTATTGGCAAACTGCTAAACGTGCTGCGTGTCAGATCTTTGAATGCAAACTGGTAATCGGCCATTTCATCTGGTGCAGCAGCGTCGGTTAGTTCAGAACCTGGAGTACTTGTGCAAACACACTGAGGCATGCCTCCTGTCTTAGGTGTTAAACTGAGGATGTGGTCTGATGTCAAGGTGTTAAATGGCGAGCTGATCTACCAAAAGAGCTTAGTGGGGGTCAGGGCGGTTCTAAAAGCAAGTATCATATGCGTAGTTTTAAACACAAGGCTTTGAAAGCCTGCACCCCAGTAAAAGGCACTTCTGTCTCCATGCCTTTTCCCCCTTTCTCTGAAAAAACCGTGGTGCTGAGCCTGCAGTGCTCTTCCCTGCAGCGTTACGCCCGCCGGGAGTGAGGGCACCTCTGGCTGACGTTGAACTGGATCCTCTGGAGCCAGAGGAACTGCACAGCCAGAACTGCGGCCCCAGCCCGGACGCGCTCCGTGTGCGGGGTACCCCGGGTTGTGGTTAGGGCACGGCTGCCGGCGGGGACTCGGCTGTCTCTGGTTTGGGAATAACTGTAAAGTCAGTTGAACGTGGTATTGCGGGAGACGGCAGCATGTTCCGTGCGTGGTGTGGTGGAGGGGCCTGCTGACGGCTTACTGCAGTTACCTGGCTTCGAACAGTAAAGCCACGCTTTCTCCCGGGATCGCGTCTTGTGCTGGGAGATGAGTGTTTCGGCGTGCTGCCACGTGACGTGGCTCCTCCGCGTACGGGAGCCCCCGAGCCGAGTTTTCAGCACCGTTACTGCTCTGGCCGAGCCAGCCCTGTGGAGGCAACAAACTATTCCGGTAAAAGCAGAGTGTTGTGGTGTCGGAAGACGACGCTGTTGGTCAGAGATGGCTGTCGCCTTCCTGAAGGACGCGTGTGCAGGCCCACGGTGGAGCTGCAGCGGAGCAGCCTGCAGCCCGCCCCGGGGTGCGGAGGATGGTTGGGCTAGCTCAGCTTCGGGGCGAGCGCCGGGGGCGGAGGTCTCGCTGTCCTCAAATCCACACCTTATGAAGGAAAAACAAACGTTTTTATCCTCATCAACTTGAGCTCTGTGCTCGTGAGAGTTGCTTTTCCTACGTCCTCATGTGAACTAAAGGAACAAAGGTGGGCTTTTCGGGAGGACAGGGCTTTGGGGGCAGAAACCAGCCCCCGTGGATTTGGGGATAGGGCGTTCTGAGGCTGGGACTGCGGCGCCCGGGAGCCTCCGGTCCCAGCCAGGGGTGCCCGCAGTGGTGCGGCCGGACGGTGGGCATCCCCCCGGCCGCGTCAGGGCGAGCACCGCTGCCGAGCACGGCCCTCTGCCCCGCGGCCGTCTGCTGAGCTCCCAGTGCTCCTGCGAAAATACCGCCTGAAAGAGCTTGTGGTGGTTCTGGTGGGACTGGAGAAGGAGGAGGGACGAGGGCTAATGGCTTACAGGTTTTTCTCTTTTCACGTTAAAGGTGATGATATCAGGCCTGTTTTTAAAGGAGCTATTGTATAGATAAAAGTTTTGTATCGTTCCCTGAAGCCTTATAGAATGTATAAATACGGTCACACAATAAATACACTGTGCTATAGAAAATATTTTGTACTACATAGTTTCCTAAGTAATAAAGATATTCTGGCTGTTGTGTATTGTACTGTACAATTACGATTCAAGTTTAGCTTTACCAGCTAGTAAGGAAAAAAAGAGTCTATTTTCTAACACTATGAGCATTTCTCAAAGGGATTTAAGAGGCCGACAGCAGAAGGAAATGGAGTTTTGTTAGGAGACAAATCAATGAGCTCCAGTGCCCCTCCCGTCATGGTTTTGCACAAGCTCCGTGAGTTTGGGAACGGGGGGTTCACAGGCACTGCAGCCCCCACAGAGCGAAGTGTAATGGGGACGCTGGCAGGGAACGGACTGGTAAGAAAAACTCCGTGTTTCTAATTTGTAGAAAACAGGCTATCGTGGTTGGTAAAAGAGACAAACTACTCCATTCGGTGCTCTCCTTTGAGTCCTCCTGTACAGAAGCGGTTTTATATTTTACAGCCAAGCAGCTTTATAATCAAAGAAAAGAGGAAAATGTGAGGAGGAACTGCACTAAAAACGGGCTGTATCAAACAGCTCTCGGTGCTGGGGTCTGTGTAGGTGCAAAATGTTGTTTGGTGACCGCAAACGCTGCTGAGCTGCGCCGTGCTGCCTGTTGCAGCTCGTGGTCAGCTTTGCATTGCAAAGACCCTTGTTCCCCCCCTTGGCTCCCGTTTGTTGCAGCTGGGCAGTATCCCATGGGCAGGCTCCGTTGGGAAGGCGAAACCCCTTTGGCTGGGATTTGTCTCATCCTTCACAGGAACTGCAGCAACGGGCAGCGGTGGAAAACTGTTGGAGTGGGAGCGCGGTGCCGCAGCAGACCCTGTGCAATCCTCTCTGCCCTGCCCGGCGGGTGCATCGCCCCGCTGTGCTGGGGCCGAGCCTCCCCAGGAAAGCTGCCAGCGTGGCCGTACGCCAGCGACGGGCCGGGAGGAAAAGCTGTGCCATGAACGGCTCTGACGTGGTACGGTATGGCAAATTGCAGCCGACGGCTCCGTCTGGGCGCTGTTGCGGACGGGACAGTTTTCTGGCCATCTCCCAACTAGACAAACCAAGTTTGTTCACCCCGTCCTAGCAGAGTAGCTTTTTGGCAACTTGGGTAAATGTTTCATGTGTAATTCTTAGTTTCAAGAGAAGACGTGCTAAGAGCTGGGAGAAAACCCTGCGAGAGCAGCAGTAACTGCAGGTGTGTGCAGCTGAACGTGGCTTAGTCTTCCCTGAAGAAGAGGGAATCAAGCCCACTGCCAGCAAAGTAAAATGCGTTCAGCTTGGCGTCTGCTGCGGAAGGGCTGCCCGGTTCCCCCCACAGGTCGTGCTTTGCCCCTGAAGGCGGATCAGCCCCCGTGCAGGCACGTGGCTCCCCAAAGACCCCGTTAGTCTCCTGGAGCCCAGGGCAGTGTGTGTGCAGGCAGGAAACGTGCAGGGTGGGGAGATGGACTGGGCTGCAAAGGAAAAGGGCTCGAGGGAGGGAACGCTCTGGAGGCAAGGACCCCAATCCCGAGGGCCAGTCCTGCCCCCAACTCCCACCCTGCTTCCGGCAGAGCTCCCGGCTGACACCGACCTCACGTCTTGCGTCGGAGCCCAAACAAGCTGTGAATATTTTGCACGTTTTTTTGCTTTGCGCTGTGCTCGGTTTCTAGGCTAAACCCTCCCGTGAACTGCTGATGGGAGAGTTTTCCAGAGAACCTGGCAAGAAGCGCCGTGAACGTGCTGATGTGAATTTCGACGTTAATCTTCTGTAAATCGAGTGGCACATTTTTAAGGGACAGCCGGGAGAAATCTGAATAACGTTTCCATAGCAGGCCGCGAGCCCATGCTATTGAGACGAAATCTCATGGATGGAATTCAGTGGACGCAGCTGCTGTATCAGCGTCCAAATAATGTGCTGTTCTGTTCAGAAGCAACCCATAAATAGCAGGGCTGCCCGCGCCGGCCGGCAGAGCGGAACCACGCTGGGAGAGGTAGCGGCGGCATTGCTTGGACTGGAAGGGGCTTTAAAAAAGAATTAGCGCATCTGACTCGAGGTCTCGCTATAGCGAATGTTTTGCTAATGCTTGGCGAGGAGTGATGCTGCGGGGCTTTGATTAAGGACGCCGGTCAAACGCGGTTTCTTTTATTCGTCTCCTCTTAACCTCTGGACAACCCCTCGTGTTAGCGTGGCGAGAGCAGAGGGGGAGGCGTGTTCGGACGGGGTTTCCTATGCGAGTGGGAACTCCGTGGGCTGTTCCTGGAGAGCGAGGAGGGGGCTCTCGCTGCCATCCTACCGGCCAAGGCGGCAGCTCCAGCTCCGAAGTCGGATGCCCTACGGGATGCCGGGCTGCGGGAGCAAGGGAGAGCCGTCAGATTTACCTTAGTGGGGAAAGGTGTCAGCAGCTGGAAGCTGAAACCCAGCAAATTCCTGCTGGAAACAAAGGACAGGCTTTTAGACGTGGGTTTAATGAGCAGCTGGGCGAGCTGCCCAGGGTCAGAGGGGGATCCCGTGCCACTTGGAAGACAGTTTGGTTCGGTCATGGGCTCTCTGGCCCCACGGTGATGCCTGGGTGCGGGTGCAGGAGGGAGAGGAGGATGGATAACGGAGTGCTTCCTTCTAGCCTGGGCATCCCTGGGGATTTACAGCTGCTGCACTTGGGGGGAACTGGATTAACTTTTGCTGCCTGTTCCCATGCCAGCTTCATCTTTTGGTCTTTATTAAATACTTAAGAATTTAAAGGCTGATACCTCACGTAAAAGCTGTGTTAACCTCCTACAATTTGGGTTTTCCAGGCACAATGACTGAGCAGCAAAGTCCCCCCGAGCAGATGGCGACTGGGGAGGGTGCTGGCGAGCGAGGTGGCAATTACAAGGTATACTGGGGGCAACTGGTTACAGACAGACTTTGAGTGATGCTGTAGGTCACCGTGCATTGCAGCGTGCATGCACCGGGCTGGTACCAGCGTCAAAGCGCTGCGGGTTGTACTGGGAAGCGAGCGGCCTCCAGCTCTCCTAATGCAGCAACGCACGAGTGTCACTACTCCGATAAATCTGCTCCTCGCCCGCCGAGCCGAGCTGCGTGGGGCTGCGGGCTGGGGAGGGAAGCTTTAACCGAGGGATTTGCTGCTGCCTGGCAGGAGGAGACGCTGCTCGCTGCGTTTGTGGCTGCCAAGTACATTTTCCTGCCAGTCTGGTGTGCAGCTGCGCAGCTTTTTAATCCAGGAGATAAAGTATCCCGTCACGGCAGGGATCGGCTGTAGGTTTGAGCAGTGAAACTTCCTGGGCATTTTTTTCAGGTTATAATTCTTACGCGCATCCGTTGGTTAGAGGTAAATCGGCTGCGGGTGTTGCAGTGGCTGCAGCCCTGCCCGCAGCTCGGGAAGCCGGGCAGAGCCGCTCCTGGCCAGCGAAGGCTGGAGGTGGGAGCAGATCCTGAAAATGGGGTAAAGAGGGGCCAGGAGCTTGGGCTGCTTATGGCTTTGGGGGGAAATAAGCTCCTGAGGACCACGGGTGTCACCTCCGTCCCTTGATAGCCCCATCACGAGGTGTCTGCAGCAGGTGCTGCCCTTGTCCCGGGCTCAGGGGTTTAAGCTGGGACCCCTCTGCGGTAGGGGCCGGGGGGGGCCCGGGCACACGCGTGTGCAGCCTGGCTGCCGTGCTGACCCTCCCGGTCCCTAAATCCTGCCGGGCACCCTGGGCCCTGCTCCCCACCGTGCTCCGGCCGCTGGTGTGGGCTCGAACTCCTCTTGCAGCTCAACCTCGCAGCCCTGCCGAGGGCGGGAGCTCCTGGGGAAGCGATGCGGTCCTGCACCGGGCAGGGTTTAGAGGACAACACTGGAAAACGAGCTTGTTCCAGGCCAGACCAGGAGAACGAACCGATCTGGAGGGAGCAGCGAGAAGGAAAGGACGGACCGGGCTGGGGGCAGGAGACGGCCGCCCACCGCCCCGGAGGTCTCTTAGCACAAACCCTCTGCTTTTGATGCTGTTTTCAGCCCGTCATGGATGAAATATCAGCCTGTGTTTTACCGAGCAAACGTCTTTGGCCGGTACCCGGCTGTGGAGCGAAGCGCAGGAGCCGTCTGTCGGGGCAGAGGCACGTGGCCGGATCCAGCTCTGCCCCAGGAGGAGTGACATTGGCACGGGGGGGACACGGCCGGAGCGCTTTGCTCTGCTGCTGCTTGTGATTGCCAAAGGGGGGTCCCACACCAGTGCAAGGTGCTTCCCCCCGGCATGGCTGCAGCGGCAGCCGATGGCATCTCTTCCCCCCCCCCTCCTTAGATCACGATCTATGAGCTGGAGAATTTCCAGGGGAAGAAGTGTGAGCTGACGGAGGAACTCCCCAACATTGCCGAGAAAGAGCTGGAGAAGGTGGGCTCCATCCAGGTGGAGTCTGGCCCGTAAGTCCAGGGTGCAGAGGATGGACAAGCCCCATGGTGGGGAGGGCAGGGAGAGCATCCCCCACCTCCCGCTCCCGGGGAGCAGCAGCGCTGCCTTGTGCGGGGCGGGGGTGACCGTGCCGTCCCCGACGCCCTGGTCCCGCAGGTGGCTGGGCTTCGAGCGGCAAGCCTTCGCCGGGGAGCAGTTTGTGCTGGAGAAGGGGGACTACCCGCGCTGGGACTCCTGGTCCAACAGCCACAACAGCGACAGCCTGATGTCCATCCGCCCGCTCCAGATAGTGAGTAACGGCTGCGTCGGGGTGTCGGTGCCCCCAGGGACAGGCAGCACGGCCACAGCGATGGGGACCCCCAGGCTGGGAGGGTCTTGGGGGGCTGGGGGCACACAGGGCAGGGCAGCCTCCGACCCGCGCTTCCCCCCAGGACAGCCCCGACCACAAGATCCACCTCTTTGAGAACGTGGGCTACACCGGGCGGAAGATGGAGATCGTGGATGACGACGTCCCCAGCCTCTGGGCCCACGGCTTCCAGGACCGCGTGGCCAGCGTCAGGGCCCTGAACGGAACGTAAGCACGGGGGCACGCGGGGACACCCCAGTGAGGTCCCGTCCTGTGGCACCGTGGTTGGTCCCCCCGGGGTGGTGGCAGGGATGCCTGGCACAGGCTGCAGCGGGGACGGGGCAGCTGTCCCCACGATGCTGCTCGTGCCCGTCATGGCCCTCGCTCCCTCCTCGCTGCTGCCCTTTCCCTGGCCCGCAGGGAGTGAGGGGGACCGGGGCAGGGTCACTGGCGATGGCTCCTCGCCCTGACCCAGGGCTCTGCTGGGCACCGCTGCAGAAGTGCTGGAGCCGTGGTCCCTTCTCTGCCCCGGGCCCTCCAACCCCTCCCGGCACGATGGCGTTCCCCACCCGGCTCTGAGCCGCAGCCCTGGTGCGGTGGTGATGGAGCACTGGTGGTGATGGAGCAGCGGCCCGGGGCAGCGCTGCAGAGCATCACGTGGCTGCGGCGGGCAGAGGCACCGGCACCGGCACGGGCTCTGGGGTGGTGCGGGGGTGCTGCCCTCCCCGGGGGTGGTGCCCCCCCGGGCAGGGGGGCTGCCCCTGGGTGCTGCTGAGTGCTGCCTCCGTCCCCTGCAGGTGGGTGGGCTACGAGTACCCCGGGTACCGGGGCCGCCAGCACGTCTTCGAGAAGGGCGAGTACCGCCACTGGAACGAGTGGGACGCCAACCAGCCCCTCATCCAGTCCGTGCGCCGCGTGCGGGACCAGCAGTGGCACCAGCGGGGCTGCTTCGAGAACAGCTGAGGGGCTGCCCCCCCTGCCCCCCGCACCGGGCGCTGGCTGACGTGCTGCCGCCGGCTGATGCTGTGACCGTGGTGTTTTTTTGTGCAAAAACCTCAATAAAGCTCTGAGCTGGAGGCTGCCGGGGGCCTGCCTTGTCCGGGGCCAGGATCATGCTTGGGAAGGGGGGGGGGNGGCGGGGGGCTTCCTTGGCCGGGGGCAGGATCATGCTTGGGAATGGGGGGGGGGGCAGCAAGTGGAGCCGTGGTCCGGGGCTGGTGGGACGTGATGGGTGCCATGGCAGTGTCCCCAGCAGCTCCGGGGCAGAGCAGAAGCGTGGACGGAGCGAGCATTTACAGCATTGCATAAAGGCTGCGGCTTCCCAAAAATAACCCCCGGTGGTGCTGCGGCGTGGTGCTGGTGCGGCCGGTGTGCTGAGCGCCGGGGGCAGCCCAGCCCCGGGGGGTGGTCTCGGGGCACTTGCCAAGGGGTTTTTCCGCGGCTCTGCCCCTTCTCAAAGCATCTCCCTGGTTTGGGGGAGCTCTGCTTGTGGCTCCTTCCCCGCTGTCCTCAGCCCTGCTCGCTCCGCTGCGGGAGGGCGTCCAGCCCCAAGGGCTCGGTGGTGGCTGGGGGTCCCGGGGGACACGGGCAGGTCAGGGTGGTGGGGCCGGGGTGGCCCCAGGACCAGCGGGGGTGTGCAGAATGGCCGTCCCTGGAGGGGGACCCAGGCCTTGTGCACCCCGAATGGGGACTCGCGGCGCAGGGTGAGGGCTGTGCCCGGCCCCAGCACCCCACAGGGTCCCAGCCCGGCCCCGGGGGAGCTCCCCGTCCGCACCCGGGGCTGTTGCTCCCCGGGGATGGTCTCGGACACGTGGGGCAGCTGTTCGGGTGGCAAAGGGGGGGTGGAGGCAGAGGCGGGAGATGGGCTCAAGGCTGCCCGAGCGCTTTGTGCCAGTCACCGAACAGCGACTGGGTTTGCGGCTGTGAAAGGAGATCGCGTGGCCCCGAGCGGCAAAAGCTGCTTCCAGGACAGGCCGTGGGGCTGCTGGGGCCCGGGGGCTGCGGGTGCTGTGCTGCACGAGGGGCCGGGCCGGACGGCAGCTGCGGGGGGGGCACGTGCCCTGCGCTGGGTCCTGGGGCAGGTCTGTGGGGGTGCTGGGCCGGGACCCCTGTGAATGAGGATGGGGAGGGCGGTGGCCGTGTCCCTCTGCGGTGTCGCAGCCGGAGGCGCAGGGAACGGAGAAGGATGGCGGCGGGGCTGGGAGCGTTGCAGGCACCTGCTCCCAAACCCGGCCGGCCAAATCCTGTCGGTGCTGTGATTTCTCGCAGTCCTGCATGGTCGCCTGTGGCCCCCACAAGCCCCCATCGCCCACAGCCTGGGGCAGCTGCAGATGGTGGGACCGACCCCTCCGCGTGCCACTGCCAGGGCAGGCTCCGGTGGCAGCACCCCGGCGGGGGTGCCCGGGGCTGGGGGAGCAGCCAGAGGTGCTGGGGGGGGGGGCTGCAGCACGGTGCTGGGGCTGGTGGGACATCTCCTGCGGACCCCCGTGAAGTGTTACGTGCAGAAGTGAGCTCGTCTGGGCCACATTGTCACTTGCTGGGGCGACAAGGGGGATCCCGCTCCTCTGAGGGGTAGGAGGGGGCTATGGGTGCTGCACAGCACCCAGAGAGTCCTACAGGTCTGTTGTCATTCCCCCCCGCCATGAACCCCACTTTGCTGCAGCCAAAATCAGCCCACAGCCCCGACGTCTCCCCGGGTCAGCCGGGGATGCCAGCGAAGGGGGTTTGCTGCTGCCCTTAACCCTCGGCTCGGCCCCGGGCACAGCCTGGCTACGGGACGTGTCCCAGGCGGTGAGAGCTGCTGACCGCAGCTTCGTCCTGGTGCGATGGAGGGGCCTCCGCGCTGCTGGTCCTGCTGCCCCGCGGGGCTGGGACACTTCTCAGGGACCCCAAAAGGGTGGGGGGTAACAAAGGAGCCCAATGCCTGGCACCCAGGTACCCCCTGCACCCTGAGGGTGCTGCCCGGGTGCTGCCCTGCTGCATCCTGCCACCAGGGCCAGATCCTGCCCCCGCCCATCCCTGAAGCCCCAGGCTGGCCGTGGAAAACAGCATCAGGACGGGGGTCCCGGGGTGCCCCCAGGTCCAGGTGCCTCGCAGGGTCCCTCTGGCACCGGCGGTGGGGTGCGGGCGCTCGCTGCTGGGGATGCAGACGGGCAAAGCCAGACGTTTACCAGTTATTTGAAGGCTCGTTTTATTGCGCATGGAAAGAGCCAACTTCAGCAGTTTTCGGCAGTTCCAGCGGCGGGGCGGCTCGCCGGTTTGTTGGAGGGATAAAGTCTCTGGCTCCAAAACTCCTGAAGCAGGGCTGGCGGGCGCTTTGTTTGCAAGGGCCGGCCTGGGTCTTGGCACGTATTCGGCTGATGCATGCAAACTCCAAATCTCCTTGCCAACAAACCCAACAAAGCGGGAGACTCGAATGTGAAAGCTAATGAAATAACTCCCCGACTTGGTGTTTGGGGAGACAAAGGCTGCGGCTGATCAGCTGACCTTGGTTTTCATTGGGTTTTAATCCAGCATTCTCCCTTTGAATCATGCTTTAACTATTTTGTAAATAGTTTTGGCACCGTTCTTCTGCGGCTCGGTATAAATTCCACCTCTCGGCCCCAGCTGTTCACTGGCTCAAGCGGGTACTGGTATAACTGGTAAGACTTTTCTATTTATCGTCCTCTTTTTCTGCCAGTGCCTCCTCCCGACCCCCGGTGCCGGAGCTCCCTCCCGCAGCGCCGGGCAGAGGTGCGGAGGTGGCGGTGGGATGCGGGCACATCGGGGCTGAGCCGCGGGGACGGTCCTGTTCCTGCAGCCCAAACTGGGTGCCCGAAGCAGGAGGATTGCTGCCCGGCAGTGGATTGGGCTTCGTTTTATTGGGAATGACCCGTTTTCACCCGGGTCGGAGCCTGCTCAGACACAAGGGTCCCACTGGGCTTGAGGACCAGGGTTGGCTGTGCCAGGCGGAGCTGGGAGGGCTCAGCACCGGTGACCCTGCGCACACACACGCATGGCCAGGGTGGGCAGCGGGACCCCCGGTGCTTCTCCCGGTCACTCTGTTCGGGCACCCACATGGGACTGGGACTCCTCGGCTGTCGCTTACGGGCAGGGACGGTGGGACAAGTCTCGGCCACAGGGCCGGGCTCCGCTGGGAACCGCTCGGGAACGCCCCGGGCTCACGGTCCCCTCGCTCCTGCGCAGGTCCCGTCACGGGCGATGCTGTGCTGGGACCGTCGCCTGGGCTCCTCCGTGAGCCTGGGGAGATTTGTGGTGCCGAGCAGTCCTGAGCGGGGACTGGTCCCAGTGAACTCAGTCTGCGCCCACCCTGCTGCGAGCCCCAGCCCCCCTTTCCCCTTTCTGTGCACCTCGGCAGCAGGGAGCAGCCAGCGGCCGAGCGCCGGGCGGGCGGATGGGCGCAGACGGGGGGGGCACGGACACGGGGCCATGAGCACAGTCCTGGGTGCACCCTTGGTGCATCCTTTTAACCCGCTGCGTTTTCCTCCCAAGGCAGCGGACAACCCAGCTTATGATGGCTTCCGAGCACCAAATGCCAGCCTCCAAGCAGCAGCAACCCAGCTCCAAGGTCAGTGCGTGGCTTCTCCTCAGCCCTGCGCAGGGCCGCGGCACCCTCAGCCTCGTTAGGCACCCACATCACCTCCCGGGAGGTCCCGGGGCCCCCACCAGGCTGGGACCGGCCGAGCTGCCACCACGCAGACCCTCCCCAGCACCCCGCAGCGCTCCCGGCTGGTGCTGAGCATCACCAGCTGCGGTGCTGAGCCCTTTGCAGGGGGACGAGGGGATGGGGAGCGGGGTGGGAGATGCACGGGATTTTGCTGGCGTCCCACAGCCCCGGTGCAGACAGAACGGGTGGGAACGGATCAACTCCTAATCTGCCATCTCTGCAGACCCAGCAGATCTGCCTCCCACCGCCCCACTGACCCATGAAATCTGTGCTGAGCTGGCGGTGCTCAGCCCCCGGGGCTGCCCTGCTGCCTTCCCCGTGTGCGCTGGACGCCCCGCTCGCCGTGTCCTGCTGCCAGCCGTGATGCTCGAGCCAGAGCCCCGGGCTGCTCAGCGGTTTGAAGCCTGGTGTGAGCGCGGGCATCCCTCTGTGAGCAGCACCGGGGTGCTGGGCCGGCACCGGCAGGGACTTGCAGGCATCCAGGAGCGAGAGCTGCGTGCTCGGAGGGATGGAAATGTTGGTTCATGCTCGAAAGCTTGTTAAAAGCCAGTGAAGTGCAGGTTTGGGGGGGCAGCGCGAGGTCTAGGCTGCAGCAGATGTGGGGCCGTGCTGGGCTGGTGCCGGGGGACAGCGTGTCCCCCACCTCGGTGCACCAGGGGCGGCGTGCCCCGCTCTGAGGCCCCTGCTCTCTTCCAGATCGCCATCTTCGAGCAGGAGAACTTCCAGGGCCGCTGCCATGAGCTCAGCGGTGCCTGCCCCAACCTGAAGGAAGCCGGTGTGGACAAAGTGGGCTCCATCCTCGTGCACTCTGGACCGTACGTGCCCGGGGGAAGCCGGGGGGCTGCGGCGGTGGGCAGGAGGGAGGCGGGGGCTGGGGCGTGGAGGGGGTCTCTGCTGCCAGCACCCGCACCACACCCCGGATTTCACGTGGCCAGCGCTGCTGGGGTGCTTGCCCACCTCACCCCAGTGGGTGCCCGGTGCCGGGGGTGAGCAGGGGGTGAGCAGGGGGTGAGTAGGGGCTGCCAGCGTCCCCTGGGCCGGCTGGTGTCCCCCAGCACTGCTCGGCAGGAGGGAGGCTGGTGGGGTGCGGGCATGGGCATGGATTGTGCCGTTACCCCCAGTTTGGTTTCCTGCCTTTCGGGCGCAGGGCCGGGCGGGAATGGCACCCCCTCGGCAGCACCTCCTCACCCCGTCCGTCTGCTGAGCCCCGCGTGTGCTCTCGGAGCGGGGCTGTGCTGCCCAGCCTGGGGGGGTTCTGGGCAATGGGGAGCCCCTGAAAAGCGCCTGGGGAAGCTCCAGGGCAGGTTCTCAACCTGTGCCCTACGGCCGGCAGCGCGCTGCACCCGGGAGCAGCGGGGCAGCTGTGGAGCTCCTGGCAGGAGCACAGCCCCATCGGGGACGTGTGGGCAATCCCATCCTTCTGCGGGTCCCTGGGGACCAGGGATGGGTGGCCACCACGGCTGAGCACCCACACCAGCAACATGGGTGCTCCAGCGGTGCCGCTGCCGGCAGAGACCCAGGACTGGCTACGCCAGGCGCCGTGCGGGGGGCAGAGGCATTGCTCCGCAGGCAGGGCTGCCCGCTCCCACCCTGGCACCGCTGCCAGCACCTCACCAGGCACCATGTGCCCCTCCACATTTTCCAAGGGGGAGCAGAGGGGCTGCGCTGGGCTGGAGGGCACGGCCGGGGGCTCAGCCCGAGGGCGTTTGCTTGGGTCGGTGCCGGGGTGCCGGTCCCCGTGCCGCCGCCCCGTCTGAAGCCCGTTCCCTGCTCTCTTCCAGCTGGGTGGGCTACGAGCAGGCAAGCTGCAAAGGGGAGCAGTTTGTGTTTGAGAAGGGGGAGTACCCCCGCTGGGACTCCTGGACCAACAGCCGGAGAAGCGACAGCATCACTTCCCTGAGACCCATCAAAGTGGTGAGAGCACCCAGACAGCCACTACCCACCCGCCAGACCAAGGTCTGCAGCCAGAAGTCTTCCCCAGCCTTCCCCCGCCCTCCCCAGCCCCGCGGGCGGAGGGGCACCCCCTCCTGCGCACCCTCGCCCCAGCCCTCGGGGCCCGGGGAGCCGGTGGGGGGTCGGAGGGAGCGCGGGGACGGGGGCAGTGCCAGGTGACCCCAGAGCGGAGCACGTCTGCCGGTTAAGTCTGGCAGCGCCCGCGCAGGCACTGGCTCTCTGAGCTGGATGGAGGGATGCGCAGCACCCCTGGCATCGGTGGGAGCGGCGGCACACGATGCTGGCCCCTCGCCTGGGTTTCCCCATAGCCCCTGGGCTTCGCCCCCCCTGCCCAGCCCCGGGGGCTGGCGGCCGCTGACGCCCCGTTTCTGCTCTCCCCGCTGCAGGACAGCCAGGAGCACAAGATCGTGCTGTACGAAAACCCCAGCTTCACCGGCAAGAAGATCGAAATCATAGACGACGATGTGCCCAGCTTCCACGCACACGGCTACCAGGAGAAGGTCTCATCCGTGCGGGTGCAGAGCGGCACGTGAGTACCGGGGGCGGTGGGACCTGGGTGATGCCGGAGCATCGTGCGGCTGAGCAGCCTCGGCTGTGCCGTGGTCCAGGCGATGGTGCGTGACCCCCCGTGCTTGCCTTGGCAGGTGGGTGGGATACCAGTACCCTGGCTACAGGGGCTACCAGTACCTGTTTGAAAAGGGGGACTACAAGGACAGCTCAGACTTCGGCGCTCAGCACCCCCAGATCCAGTCGGTCAGGCGCATCCGGGACATGCAGTGGCACCAGCGCGGCGCCTACCACCCCACCAACTAGAGCCCCCGGCCCGCGCCGGGGTGTGGGGAGCGGAACAAGCTTTTTCCCGGCCGCCGCTGTCCCCCCGCGGCCTCGCCTCCCGCCTCCCCCCGTGTGATGCACGCCGCTGCTGAAGCAACTGAATAAAGCTTGGAGTTTCAAAGTCCCGGCTCTGGCCCCTTCATTCCTGGGGGGTGCAGAGGGACGTCCCCTGCGGGATGCACGTCCTGACCCCCCCGGGGGTGTGGGGGGACACACACCCATTGCCGCATCCCCAGTGGGTGCTGGGGGGCTCAGAGGAGGGTTGGGAGCTGCTCACCTCCTCTGCAGCCAGCACCCCGGGGGGGGTCCGGCCTGACCGCGATGGCTGCGGGGCTCAGCCCTGTCCTGGGGCGCAGGGCCAAGGGCGAGCGGCTCCTCTGCAGCCGTGCGTCCCGCCGTGGCCGGCAAAGGTGTCCCCGAAGCACCGCGGTGCTGGGGTGGGTGCAGCAAGGGCTGGGGGTTTGCCCTCTCGGTCAGGACAGCTCCAAGCCAAATAATTGCTTTAATTATTAGGCATCGCAAGCTTTAATTAGCAATAGTGCTTTAATTTAGCATTAATAATAATGCTAAAGAATGGTTTAATTATTTGCATCGTAAGCGGAGCACAGGAAGGTGTGGACCGCCGGCGCTTGCGGAGCACCCGCAGCCTCACCCCGCCTGGCCTGGGGCTCGGAGCAGCCGACCTGGCTGCGGTGTTTTGGTGTGAGCACCGGGAAAACCGGGAACGGCAGGGAGACGGGGGTGCGCAGCCCTCCCCTCCGTCAGCTCCCACGCGGGACCGCCCCGGCAGACGGTGTTTTGCCCCCTGCATCCTCTGTGTTTCGGAGCCTTTTCCGCTGTGCTGAGGATGACTGAGCCTGGCAGAAATCACCGGTTTTGGCAAGGCCCAGCTCCGCGGGGCAATAATCTGAATTAATCATTTGCCAAATGTTGCTGTGAAATGTCAGCTCCTCGGCGAGTCGTGCTTTGGCAGCGCTGCCGCGTCGCCTCGACTGAGCCGCTTCCCTGCAAAAAATCTGTGCGTTTCCCTCAACAGGGAAAATTCAGAATGAGCCCAGACGCAAAAATTTCTTATGAAAAATGGGGTTTTAATGGAAGGAGTGACAGACTCCCCGCTGTGCCGCTGATGGGCGAGCGTGGCCTCATCCGGGCATTTGGCTGTGAACTGCCAGTGGGAAACGGCGTCTTCTGTGGGTGCAAACTGCTAAAACCAGCAATGGGTGGAGAGCAGCGCCCTGCCGTCCCTGCAGCCGGGGACCGGGGCAGCCCCCTCGGGGACCACGGAGCGGGGCTGTGAGCAGCAGCGGGGGGGGGTCTGGAGGGGGAAAGCACCGAAAGCAGAAGAGGAAAATGTGAATGAGCCCAGAGGCGACTCGTCTGGGACTTCTTGGGGGAATTTCCTTCTCTGGTGGCTGGGTGCCCTCAGGTCACCCCGCTGCAGCCTCAGCTCTGCTCGGGTGGGTTTTTCCACTCCCTAACCCTGGGCTGCTCCCTGGGGCATTGGGGGGCCACCATGCTGCCCCAGGTGCTGGCAGCAAGGGGACACGGCGATTTCCCGACCCCCCACCTTGGGTCCTGGCCGGTGGCACCCCGGGATGGCACTTCTCCTTCCCGGCCCCAAGTTTTCGTGGCCTGAGCCAGAGACGGGAGGAAACGGAGCGGCCCGGCACGAGCAGGACCTGACCCCCCAGCTGGGTGCTTTGCACGGGTGGGTGGGCTGTACCCCTCTTGCTGCGGGGTGAGGGTAGCACACCGGAGCAGGTCGTTTCTGCAGGGGCTCACGTAGGAGGGGACGTGTTTCCCTGACCGAGCGAGGGCTTCTGTTACGTGGCAGCTGCTCCCGCTCTGACGCACGGTTGCTCACCAGTAACCCCAGCCCCAAACCCTGCCCTCGCCGAAGGAAGTCACATCCCGTCCTGCAGACGGTGCTGCCAGGTGCCATCCCCGGCACAGCCTGTGCTGTCTGAGGTGCTGTGCTGGGACAGAGCACCCCACTCCTGCTCCCTGCCTTGCCCCCACTGCCCGTGGAGGGACCCCGAGCCGCAGGGATGGCAGCTGGACGGCTGCACGGCTCTGTCGCTCCCCGTGCCACCGGGCACCGCGGCTGCGGGCCAGCACCGAGCACGGACGTGCTGCCGGCAGGTCCCTGGCTCCCGTCTCAAGTGGGAGCAGCGTTATTCCCTGGTCAGCCTCCCAGCATCACTGCTGGTCCTGGCTGCTGCGGGAGGGATAGCCGCGGAGAGAGCCGCTTCCCCCGCTGGCTGCATTTTTAAGCAGACCCAGATAGCAAATGCGAAGCCATCTGCCTGGCGATGCAGGCAGGGCGGGCAGATCTCCCAGTCCTCCCAGAGCTACGGTCTCGGCTGAGAGAGGCAAAGAGCTGGGTCTGCTCCGGGCACTGTGAGCAGAGGCTCGCTGCGTGGTGCCAGCCCGTCCCTGCGGTCCCCGGGGCAGAGCTGGGGCTCCGGTCTTGTGCCGCCCTGCGCCAACCGCCGAGGCGGGAGCTGTCGGACACCGGCCCGTGGTCAGGACCCGATGGGGCTCCAGCCACCGCCCAGCTTGTCCAGCGCTCGGGAGGTGACGGTGTGAGCAACCGCTGCACCCTCCGCGGTGGTCCCTGGCCGTGGCACCTCCTGCTGCCCCCAGGGACAGTGGGGGGTCAGGGGACAGGGCACCCCACTACCCCCTGCCCCGGCTGTGGGGTGGCTGCACCGTGGGAGCAGGGACTAGCCGGGGTTCGACTCTCGGTGCAGCAAAGCTGCAGGCGCTGCGCTCAGCTGCGGAGCTCTCCCGGTTCTCCGCTCACAGGGATCGTTTTTCAGCCCCTTATGGCTTTCCCAGAGTTTGGATCCACCACCCGGGAGCGTGGGGCTGGAGATGGCAGCGTGGGCTGCTCGCTCCGGCTCGGTGTCCTCCTCCGGGATGTTTCCTCCTCCCAGCTCCCCTTTTCCTCTCGGATAAACCGTAGAAATGGTAGAACCTGAGGGGGCAGCAGAAATCCGAGACTGGGAGGCTGTTCAGCGCAGCGGGCAGCACAACAGCAAGAGCCACCGCTTGGCACGTGAAGCGGCAGGAACCGCGCCGGGGAGCAGGGGCTGGGGCTGAGGGGGAGGGTGACCCAGCTGTGCCAGAGGCACCTTGGCTGGGGGGGGTCCGCCACCGAACCGAGTGCTTCGGGAGACGTGGTCACCCAAAAGGCGCAGCTCCTCGCCACGGCTGAGCAGACGCCATCGCTGGCTGGGAGACAAATGTGCTGGGAATTTTTTTTGTAATTTTTTAATTTTTTTTTTTTTAAATTTTATTCAAAAGCACAAGATCCGTCCCACGCGAGCTGCGGAGATGCCATCTGGCACGCTGCTATCCTGCTGCCCGCCTTCCCCGGCACGGCCCGGTGCCCCCGGCCACCCCAAGCTGGGTCACTTGGACCCTCTCCCTGGCCGCTGCCCACCAGCCTTTGGTGCCGGCGGGGCTGCGGGGGGGGACAGCGGGTGCCGTCAGCAGCGGTAGCTGGTGATATTTCAGCGGTCCCACGGCTCTGCCGGCGGGTGGGTGGTTTTGCTGTCATGCCAATAGACGGGAGAGCTAAAGCTGTTCTCCAGGCTGGCAAAGTAATTTTTCCACCCAGCAAATACTACGTGTGTGTGTGGGGGCGGCTGAAAGCCCATCGCCACCAGGCACGCTGGGTTTCAGCCCCCTCGGGTGGCCCTCTCCTCCAACGCCTGCGGTGGCTGGGGCACATTCGGTGCTTGGGGGGGCTGCAGGTGCCGTCAGGCGGTGGGGATCCCCGGACCCTCTGCGGGTTAATCCCCCCCCCCGGGCGCCGGGAGCCTGGGCAGGAACGGGTGCTGCCTGCAGAGGAAAGCGCGGCAGCAATTTGCCATGGAGTAATTAACGCAAGAAACAATATAATGCAAAACCCTGGCTAAATCACATCTGAGATTTAGGTGCTTTTTCCTTCCTATTTTATTTTTCAGTTTGAGCATCGGCCATTGTGCTTGGCACGCGCTCGGGGGGCCGCGTGCGATGCGGGACGGGCTGGCCGGCAGGGAGGAGGCGAATGTGACGAGAAGATGACAAAGTGCCCGCGCGCCCACGCTCGCTTTCCTGCACCTCCCCTCAGCCCTGCCGAGCCCAGCGGCGGCAGCCGGGTGAATCCCCCGTCGTGCGCAGGGTGCCGAGGCGCTGGGAGACTCGCCAAGGTCGGGGAAATCATTGGCGAAAAACCAAAAGTCTTGAAAATTATGAAACGTTTATTCTTAGTCATAGTGGGGGGGGCGGGGGGGGGGAGGTTTATCTTTTCTGCATCCTGGATACTTTGGGTATGGAATGAGCCTTGCCAACTGTTAGGAGTTTACTGAGGGTTTCACAGATTTTTGTCCTTTGCAAATTATTGTTATTGTTATGTTTAATTCTCCAGCTTCTGGAGCCAGATGATTACATGAGATTCTTAGCCTCAATTTTTTTTCTTCTTTAAATTAAATTGAGCCTCTAGCCTCATGTTTGTGCATACACGCACAGACCCTAGCCACAAATTCTAAAGGCTTAAGAAAGGAAGGAACACTAAGCAGGAACCCAGCATATATTATTAAAGTCTTGTGGTTTTTCAGGGCAGATTTGTGATTTATCAGTGCTCAGCTTTGGCCTGTGGAAAAGTAATCTCACATCTGATTAATGTGAAAGCTGGGACAAGAGTGGAATAACCTGGCGCTATTTCTCCAGCCTCCCCACTTTGGCGAGGGATGTCGGGTTCCTCCCGCCCCGGGGCGATGGGGAGCAGCGGGGCTGGGTGCTGAGCTCCCCATGGCTGCCGCCTTGGGTTTCCCCTTCTTCTCATTAGAGAAAACATCTGGGGAGGAAAAGCGGCTGCTGTGAGCGAGGGGACCTGCTTCGTGGCGGGTCCCTGCCCGCGGCCCGGCACCGTGCTGGCTGGCAGAGCTGGGGGCTGCAGGGGGTTCACCGGGCGCTGGCAGCATGGTGCACGGCCCTGGTGAGCAGAATGATGTCCCTCCTTGGCTTGGCTTTATAAAATCACCCGGTTACAGTCACCAGTTTTTCATGCTCATCTGTGAAGGACGGGAGGGGGATGTCGAGTAATTTTTCCATGTCAGGCTCTGAACGCTGCAGCCAAAACGCAGGATTAGCAGTGGAAAGGAACTAAGCCAGGGCTGATGGCTGCTGGACACTGGCACAGGACCCATTAGCATTGCAGGATGGGTGCCAGCCTGGCGTACGGATCTCCTGTCTTACAGGGGGCCGTGCGGGTCAGTGGAGAAGATCTCCTCTATTTATAGGCAGAGGTAATACCAGGTCCTGTCCAGCAACCAGTGAGACAAATGCGCCTTGATCACCCCGCGGTGCCCAGAGCTCTGCGCTGCGCCGGGAGCAGCTGACCGGAGCTGATGGATGCTCTTCTCCAGAATGCCAGGCTCCCCTTCGCTCTCCTGCTGCTTCCGTCTGCTCCTCCCACCAGGGCGCAGAGGGAGGAAAGGAAGAAAAGAAAGCTTTACAGCTTCCTAGGCTTCTTTCGGCAAGTCAAACTCCTGTCCAGCTGAAATGCTAATTAAGAAACATCACTTCTTCAAAGGCCAGGATTGGAAACAGCCACATGGAGACATAATGGGATTAAGATCTATCAGGGGATTACAGCAGCGTAAGGACTCAGCGACGCTGCTCCTGCCCCATGCGCTACAGTCACTCGCTCGGTGTGTTTTTCCCAACGCATGATTACGAAACACTCCGGACAGAACCCAAATGCTTTAATGATATGAAAAGCCAAAGGTACGCACCAGGAATTACAGCGTGGGCTGGAGCCGAGGGCGAGGAGCCGGCTGCGCACCCCTGCAGCGCTCAGCCCCCGTCCCCCCCAGCGCAGGGGCTGCGGGCACCCTCGTGCCGTGCTCTGTCGTTGCACGGGGCTTCGCATCGAACGGCTTTACCCAACACATCTGCAAAAAAGAAAACGTTGTCTTTCCCTCCGGGCGAGCGGCCAGGGCAGCCCCGATTGCTTCCTCGTCCCGCCGCGGCCGGCAATTAAACCCCGGCGATCGTCGGGAAAAGCGGCGTGACCCATCCATTGTAGCCACACACCCTGACCTGCTATCAGTGCAGCCGCCTTTGTGCAGAAAATAGCAGCTCGAGGTGGGTAATTGGAATATGAGCAGCCAGCGCCATTATATAATTTGAGGCTGTAAAAACCAGCGGCGGGCTCTCGCTTTCAATGTCAACATGAAAGGCAAAGAAACTATTTTCAGTGATGTAAACTCCTGGGCAGCAGAAGTGCCAATTAGGAAACATCTGTTCCTCATGGTCCAGGCGGACTACGAGCAAGCACATGGCAACATAATGGGATTAAAATATATCACCGGATTATGTTAGTGCTGCAAAGATCAGCTGCTGTGGATGTTCTTATGAAATCAGGGGGAAACTGAAAAACAAATTTCTTCAGGATGGACAAAACATTTTTTTAATCTTTAAAAAAAAATAAAATTCTTAATTTCTATCTTACATAATGTGCAGGAGCCGATGCCATACCTTTGCTCTGTACGGTTCAGTTCATCTAAAAAGACAGCCTGTGCTGAGCTGAGTTTAAGCAATTTGAGACTAAATGGCCATGTGAGCAGCTGGTCCCTGGTGCAGAGCAGCGGCTGCGCCGTGGGAGGCTGCAGCCCCTCGGCACTGGCTTTACCCAGGTGCTGGGGGTACGACACGGTGGCTGTCCCCCCTGCCACCTCTGCGCAGCCTCTGCTCCGGCTGGTGGGTCTGGCAGGTGCGGCGTGAGCAGGATTTGGTCCCTGGGGTAGAGCGATGCCTTGTGCAAGAGTCAGGAGTCCAGCAGCGGTGGGAGGCTCGTGCAGGAGCGGAGCTACGTTGGTGAGCATCCTCGGGGTGCAGCGGCCAGAGGCTCTGCCCCTCGGGCTGTGTCCTCCACTCATGACATTTGGCCTGTGGAGAAGCACTGAGCGCAGCGTTAGGAAAGAAGAAATTCAAGGCAAGGAGAGAGACGATCAGAGCAAGAGAGGAGCCTGCGTTGTATCCCATGCCCCCCAGCTGGCAGCGCTCAGCCCACCCACCCCATCCTGCACACAGGACCACCGCAGGGCTCCCCTGTCACTGGGACCCCAAGTGCAGGTCGGCTGATTTGGGGGTCCCCATCCCTCCCGCACCGCAGCCGACCCGCCACGGCAGGGTTTGCACAGCGGCAAGCAGCGATTCCCAGCCATCAGACACTGCGAACCCAGCAGACAATAGGGACATTCTTCAGAAAACCATACAAATAACACAGAAACGCGCACACTATTTTGGGATGCTCATATGCTCTAAGGCAAATGTCATTTATATGTAACATCCATTTAGGGAGCCGAGTAATGAAGTCGTGCATCATAAGGAGGGAACCGCTCGCTTAGCAACCTTCCCGTCGCATGACGTCTTCCCTCTGCAGGACGGGATTGCTCCTTCCACAGCCAGGAGAACAAAATGCTGCTCGTAGCTGCCATAAGAGGCATTTTTAATTGAAAGCCACAGCAGCTCCCTTTAGTGTCAAATTCTCGTGCCGGGCTTGTGCCCCGAGTTAGACCCCGGGCAGCCTTTGTGCTACGAGGGGTGGTTTGGGTCCTGCTGGCTCTGACTTACACCAGCACATTCGTGCGCTGCCTTCCTGACGGCTTCCTCTGCTCTTCTACGGGTGGAAAGAAGCTGGGGCATGGTGGGGGGAGGAAAGAGAGCCCTGTCATTTTGGGGACTGAGCAGGAGAGCTGCAATTTCAGTTCCCACTGAGAGCTGCTGAGCCGTCATGGTGTCTCTGACAGCGCTGCAATGGCTGATGGCAAACGCGGCAGCATCGCTTACGGAAGCACAGCTATAAAACCCTCCTGGCATTTTGTTCATGAAAAGCATCTTCAGAGGAGCAGATTGAAAATCAGCCCCTGCTCTCTGCCAAATTTTGGCTGCAATGTGCCACACGTGGAGGCGAGCGGGCGCAGGGATGTGCCGGGTGTGCTGGGTGCTCTGGGTGCACGCTGGCAGCAGGATGACTGCAGGGAAGGAGAGGACGGCGGCATCGCACGGGGAGGGGGGGTGTCTGTCCTGGCTCACTCCGAGGGTTCGGGATGATAAGCAATTAAGGGAGAGAGATTTACAGAAGATTAAGTCAGAAGGCAAAGTCCATTATCTGCTGCGATGAGCTCCGAAGGAAGAGGCCGTGCTGAACGGGGAAGGAGGATGCTTTAACTGTTAAAGTCCCTTGCGACACCGATCTGGTACGTGAGGGACAGCAGCTCTCCTCCCGCGGGGATGGCGGCTGCTGCAAGGATGCCAGCATGAGGACTGCAGCAGGTCCACGCGCTGCCTTTCCCCCGCCAGTGCGATGGCATTTTGTACCTCCGTTAGTCCCGACGCTCTTACACCAGCTGGGCTGCAGGAGAAATGTGAGCAGAGGTGGTTGCAGCGCTTGGTGTGAGCACTCCGTGCACCCTGGGTGCAACGTGCCTGCCGCCCTGAAGCTCTCGCAACACGAAAGGTGGTACTTGCTGGGTTGGCGATGCGTGCGCCTACGCAACAGCAGCAATTAATAGATTGCATTTTCCTGTGTGTGGCTTAGAGGCATTTAGTCCTTCCCTGCCCTACCCAAGAAGAAAGGAGCTCATTGCTTTTAGTGTTTAATTGGAAGAAGTATCGTTTCTACAGCCCATCTGGGTTTGATTTGCTCTTAGTGCAGTGCATGGTAATGGCTGCTTCTTTTAGAGGACGAACCAAATTGTCCTGAAGGAGAGATGCTTTTCACCAGTGCCACGGGTCAAGCTGAGCTAAAGATGCTAAATCCATATGAATGCATTTTAGCAGAAAGCTGCTTTTGAGGTCACTGACAGTTTATTCACTGTGCTTTTTTTTTTTTTTGACATGCAAATCTCTCTGTGAATTGTCCCTTTTTTCCTGGGCAGGCTGTCTTTGGGATGCTGCAGCTATCTGCCTGCATGCGCTGATGGATCCCATCCACAGACCGGCTCCCGTGTGCCCCTGGGCAAGGCGGCCTCATTGGAACTGTGTTTCCTCAGATGTGAAACAAAGATAATTTACTGGTTTGCTTTACAAGGACACCGAGAGGGTAGATTAATTGTTTGGCATATGGGGATGGCAGATAGGGCGGGCTATGATCCTGCAGATCCTTCGACTTCACTGTTCCGCACCGTGCAGCAGGAGCACAGCTTCACGCCGTGGCGGTCGTGGGCTCCTTGTCGCCGTGGACCTTCCCTGCAGCGTCACTCCTGACCAGGCGGCCGCAGGCTCCGGTGCCGGCACCGAGGGCAGAACCAGCATCCCGGGGACGGCACGGCCGGTGGCTCTGGTGGCCTCAGGCCCGGCACGCAGAGGGCAACCCGGTCCCCAGCATCCGCGCGTGGGGTGGTGACGCAGCCATCACGGCTTGCCGGAGGCACCCGCTGCCACACGTACCTTTGGTGTCTGGATTAAACCTGGCACCTGGAGCCTGAAAATCTGCTTCAGGGAAAGCTGATATCATTCTGTGCATTCCCAGGCCGTGTGCTGCAGCACGGGGGCAGATCCCTCCTGGCTCTCCTGCTCATCCGAGGCAGGTGCCCACGGACGGTGCACCCCGAGCTTTACCCATGGCTGGTACAGCGGGACATCCCTTCGCACCGTCCTACAGCTGATGAGAGGAAAATCCTCTTGTGGGATGATGTCAGGTGCCTGCAGACCGTCAGCAGATGTTCCCGAAATGGCCACCCTGCCCACAGCCCCGCAGCAGGGAGGTCCCCAGCAGCTTTGCCTCCTTAGTGCCTGGGGGTGCGGGACCGCAGCCACACCGCACGGCCTTGCTCCCTGCCGTCCCCTTCCCGGTACGGATGTTCCCCCAAGTGTCCCCTTGCCCTGCCGCCAGCACCAGTCCCTCGCCATCCCTGTGAGCCGGAGGGACAACGACCTGCAAGGGACAACGAGCTGTGCCCCCCCCTTTGCTGGCCCAGCAGCTCACTGCGGGGCTCCTTCTCCCCGCTCCGTGCCAGTCCTGGGGACGTTTGCTGCAAACCCAGGACGTTTTGGGGGAAGGCAGCACCCGTGCTGGTGGCTCTCCGGGCACAGCGGCGCTGCGCAGCTCCTCTGGGACCTGGGCACTACCGACACCGAAGTTATCGCTGTCATCTCCTACCAAACTGGAGAAGGCAGTAATTAACGCTGCTGAGCACACACTTCTTCCAAAATTACCTCATTTATTCAGAGAATGAGATGCCGCAGTCTTTCATGGCTTCTTGCAAGGCTTGGATCTTGTGGGATGCGAGGCTATTAATAGGAACCAATCTTTCCCTTTCTTCTCCTCCAGGCTAAAGGGAGAAGAATTCAAACAAGGGCCCCTTTGATGTGATGGAAGTGCAAATAAACTCCATGCCATTTTGTTCCCAAGCTGGCAGTGAATTCCTGACGCTTAGCCCCGTGTTTCTGGCCGGCTCTGTCTGTGCGAGGGCTCGACCCGCAGCACCTGGGGTGCCCTGGAGCAGGACGGCCGAGGCGGAGGAGCAGCCCGCGGCACCGCTGTGCCGTCACGGGACGTGGAAAGTACCAGGTTGGTTCTGTTTTGCACAGAGAGTTGTTTTCTCTCACTGAAATAGAGTGTGATGCAGCCAAGTAGAAAAATTAACAGTGTAATGGCTGGCTCAGGCAGAACGGCGTGATTTCCCTTCTGGTTTCCTGAGCAGCCTCAGAGGGACGACTCTTCCCAGGTTTTAAACACCAGGCCCAGGTAAGGGGAAAGGAGGGCTGGGACACAGGCGGCGAGGAGCAGGAGGCTGGGGCAGCCCGGCTTTCCCCGGTGTCTTGCTTCCTCCCCCCGCAGCCGATGGAGATGAGCATCCTTTCACGCCTCCTTAGTTTGTGGGCAGCACGGCCGGTGCTGCAGGCAGAAGGCATCCCTTCCCGCTGGCCACAAGGCTCCTGCCTCCAGCAAGGCGTCAGCGGATGAGCAGCAAGGGCAGCGGCTGTGCCGGGGGCTGCGCGTGCCGGGGGGATGCCGAGCCGCACGTCTTGGCTCTGCTCTGCCCAGACCAAGCCCGAGCTGCCAGGCGGGAGGAAAGGGGACATCCCGATTGCAGCGCTGCTGGAGGCACGTGTGCTGGCACCCCGGTCCTGGGCGACACGCTGGTGCCTGGCTCTCGGTGCCGCGTAGGTTCTGGTGTCAGAGCGCGGCACAGCCGCCCCGTCTCGCCCAGCACCGGGGATGCGCCGGCCCAAGCCACCGGGGATCACGACTTTGGCTTCTGCCACCGTGCACCTTCCAGCTGACGCTGCTGTCGTCTGCGGTGACATCAGGCGCTCAGGGCCAGCTCAGAGACCAGACGTGTAATATTGGATTCGGGTGAATGATCAGCCAGGGCAGCAAATGCCAATTTGCGTGCAAATAGACTTTGAGTACAGAAAGCCAGGGAAGAGAAATAACTAGAAAGCATTTCCCACATAACTAGAATTGTTTCCAAGGAGCATATTTTAAAGGTTTTCTAGCAGGCTGGCTTGGCTGGCTCGTCGCAGGCAGCCTCGCTGGCACTCCGGGGGAATTTCAGAGAAGCGGCGCTGGAGCCCCGCACCCTCCGGCAGCCGACCTGCTCCCAGGGCGCCCGGTGCATTCGGCATCGCCCCGGGGGTGCCGCGGGCCCCCAGCCCTCCCGCTGCCTGCCAGAGTTAATTGTGTCCTTCTGATATACTCCTGCAACGGGCAGCAAAACCACCCGGGAGAGGAGGGCTTTTATTTTCAGCACTACATGATTTACCTTCCATAAGATGTTGTGACAGAATCTGAATTAACTTGTGCCATTTCAGTATCTGCGCAGTTGTTGGTTTTTCTCCTTCTATCCCTCAAAATTTATAGCTAAATTAGTCAATTATTGATTTTTTTTTCTTCCCCCTTTATCAAGTTACATTCAAGCCAGACCGTGGAGCAGTGAATGCCCAATGGTTCCCTCTTGACATCTGTTTGTCTAATCACTCTGTACAGGGAAAATGCTTCTTTAATGGCAGCTGATATTAGCTCTCCCGTACAGTGCTGGAGGGGGCTCTTTTTGGGGCCGTAAGGCATTTGCTGTCACAGTCCTCGCTGGGTTCATTTGCTTTAAGCTGTAACAACATACTCTGTTGTTTTTAAATCTGGGAATTCTTGAAGCTGGATCAGTTCTGAGCCGGGCAAAGGCAGGCACGAGTGGAGGAACCCGGGGGGGTCTCCTGCCACCCCAGGAGGGTGGGTGTCTGTGGGGGTCACTGCCCCACCTCTCCTGGCACCTCTAACCCCATGGACGGGGCTGTGAGGAGCCTCTCCAGCAAGGTCTGAGCAAGATGCTCTGTCCGTATTGTGATGGAGCTGTAAGGACAATCAAGGGTGGAGATTTAGGTGTAAACATGGCTCGAACATCTCCTTGGTCCCCTCCTGCCCCGTGACAATTCGTGCAGGGCAGCCCCCCTTGCAGAGGAACTCGGGGTGGGTGCAAACAGCACCAGGTGATGCTGCCTAGGGAGCAGAATGAGGGCTGGGGATTAGTCCAGATCCCTGGGTCTGCCCTCCTGCAGCAGTATCCGTGGGGGTTTCAGTGCCACCAGAGTCCTCCCTGGGCCTCAGCTGGTTACCCCGGGCTGGGGCTGGTTTTGGCACGGTGGTGCCGGCTCTGCAGCCCCGGCTCATCCAGCAGCTGCTCCGCACCGGGGATGCTGCTCCTTGCGCTGGCCAGGTCAGAGGCATGCTTCTTTTTTCAGATGTGTGCGTGGTGGGGAAGAAAGCTGTTTCATCACCACGCTGGGTTTTAGTAACATCCCTGTGCGTGCCGCAAAGAGGTCACAGTTAGCTCCGGCGGCGGTGCGAGAGCATCGTGCTGCGGGCTGTAGAGAAGAGCAAAGCTGCAGCCCGTGGGAAGGGACCGGCAGCTTTCACAGCAGTGGGTGCATGTCAGAGCTGGGAGGGAGGGTTGTCTGGCACTCATGTTTTCAAGGAAAAGCTTTATTTTTTTGCTGTGCCTGTGGAGCTAATAACGGTCAGTCAAGTGCTGAGAACATTTTTACATTTGGCCTCTGTGGGTGGCCGGGGCGGGGGGGGGTCTCTTTCAGCACACACATGTCCCTGTTAACTCTCCATTTACAGCTCAGGTATAAGTAAATAAATAAATAGTCTTTAACAACCATTCTTCCCAGTAAATGATTTGGCTCAGCCCATAAGGCCACTCAGATGACCTCTGGTTCTCAATGTAAGCAAATTGTTGAAACCTGGAACAATTAATTTGACAAAGTGTCCAGGTTTCAACAGTTAACACAAGGTTTAGGTGATTTGTCTGATTGCCTGGTTAGCCACACGTTCAGACCAAGGGCTCAAAGCCCAAGGACCCAGCAGAGAAGTGTCATCTGTACGAGCAGACCTGAAAACACCGTTTCTGTGAGTAACCCCCAAAGTAAAGTTCTTCCTTTGGAGAGCAACCCCAAAACCGAGGGGAAAGGTGTCCCTCAGAAGCTTTCAGCTCCTGGTAGCTCATGCAAAGAGCAGGCAGGCTTTCAGCTGGCTTCCGTCAAACTGGGAGAGACTGGAACGATGGTGGAGCTGACTGGGATGCCTCCTGGTTTTGGGTTGCCTTATGACTTTGCCTGACATCCACAGTATGTTAGAGGATTTGTAGGGTTCCAGGTACGTGATGAGCCTCCCCAGCTTGTGCTATACGCTGGTACATAAACCATCAGTGCAGCAGCTCGTCTGCAGTGGGGCATTTGGACTCAGGCACAAAATAGATGTTTACTGTTGCTATAAATGACCATTAATGGTGATTAAAGAGAGCAATGCTGCCAGGGTGCCAGCCCAGCCGATGGGTAAAGGGACCAGCTCACTGAGGCTGTGCGGGCTGGGGATGCAGAACACAAACGTGCTAGAAATGCACTACTAGGAAAAAGGCGTCTGGGTTGTGTGCCAGCAGGAGCTGAACTGTAGCATTTCACAGAGTTGTCCTGTTCTGGTTCAAAAGCCAGGATCTCCACTTATGACAGATGTAGAAGAGAATTTGGTCTCGCAGCCCAGACAGTACATGACATGAGTAGCTGTTAGCCTGTACAGAAGAGGGTTATTACTAGAATTAGTGCTGATGTACACGGACCATTCTTCTGGGGAGAAAAAAGGGAATTTGCAGAGGATCCTTTCTGACTTCTTTTTATTCTCCACTGAATGGGCAGAAAACAAATCGGAGTGGTTGTTGCTGGTGTCCAGCTCTGTCTTGGAGCAAGGGTTCTCCTGAACGCCCAGCAGGATACGTGCCGTGCTGGATGTTTGGAGGGGTGCACGCTCTGCTGGGCAGCATCAGGGACAGGCACTGCCATTTCAGAAGATACTTTTTTCTTCCTGCAGCCTCACTTCATAATTTGGGCAATCACAACAGGTTTGTCTTTCCAGTCCAGTATTGCACAGAAACTGCTTGCTAGGATCAATAGCCATCTGGGGTGGAGCTCGGGCAGGATGGGTCCCTGCCTTGCTCATTTGAAAACACGGGCTGTTTGGCAAGCCCACGGAAGTCCGGCTGGAGGCTCCCGCAGGTGCCGGGATGAGTGGGATCATGCCTGCAGAAAGTCCATCATAAGCCATCCGCTCCTGGAGCAGGGTGCTCTTCGCCCTGGGAATGAGCCCGGTTAAACCAGAGCAGCAGGAGGTTCAGCGAGGGCCAGATGTCTGGGGTGCCCTCAGGACTGGCCCGCCAAAGCCAGCGTAGCCACGTAAATCAACATCTGCCCAGGATTTGGGCCCCAGTTTTTATGAGATGATCTGTACTGGAGAATGTCCTGTGTTGTCGGCAATCGAATTAGCAAGGGGCCAGAAGAATGCATTCTGATGTTGCCATCATCTGAATTAGATTCGTTATTTCTTCACAATTTATTTTGATAAAAACTACTGCTAAACTCATTTCAGTCAATTCCAAAGGAACACATATTTCCTCCTGGAGTATTAAGCCAAGCCAGGAGTGCAGCCAGGCACTGCCACTGCACAGAGCCGAGGACGAGATCTCCTGCCACCCCAGCGCAGCCTCCTCCACCTCCTGCCCCTGCGACAGACTATGAGGCTCTTCTAAATGGCCCCTGTGGGACCGTTTTGAAGTTTAAAAAGCAGCCGAGGTGATCGCAGGAGACCCCGTGAGCACACCTGGGGCACATCTGCCCGGCTCCCAGGCAGCCGTGGAGAAAACAGCAGCCTCGGATGAGGAACCGGCAGCCTGGCAAGGCGCGGGCTGAGGAAGGAGGGAGACAGCAAACGGGATGCTTTTGTGTGGTGTGTCGGTTTAAGAAAATGTGGAGAGGAAAAAGTCTGAAAGATATTTATATTACGGTGGTGACAGGAATGGTGCGATGCAATTGCAAACCGAAGGACCCTTCCCTCTCGTGCCTCTGTTTTCTCATGCAAGACTTAAGACGTTGCATGATGTTCAACTCTGGTCTTATCTCTGTCCCCAGAGAACATCATTATTACTAGCCAGACTATTCAGGTACAGATGTTTGATAGCGAATAATATTTTTGAGAATTTAATTGCCATTTGTTTCCTAATTAAACTTAGCCTCGTCATCATGTCAGCTGGTTACAAAAAGGACTGTGACGATGATAAACTACATTGAGTGCTTCACCCATCAGAGGTGGCTGAAGTATCTCCGTTAAGAGGCTTCAGGAAAAAGCTGGATGAGCTTGCAGAGATGCAGAGGAGCCATCGTGCTCGTCCCGGAGGCCAGAGCTGCAGCGCTCATTCCTTTCCTGAGATTCAGGGTGCCTAATGCGACGGCACTGCGAAGGCAGAGGATGTCTTCTGCAAAATTGCTCCTTCTGGAATAGTCAGTGAATAAAGGCAGCAGCAGCAATGGCCATTAATTACTCTATTTGTTTTCCATATTGCCTCTCAGTGCTTATTAGCGTAGCATTAAGGAGATGAGATGCAACTTCGGTCTCGGTGCGGATGCTGCAGAGGAATGCCCGTGGACGAGCCTCCTGCCCCGCTCCGTGCCGGGCGGTGGGGAGAGGAGCCGAAAGCGCCCCGGAGCCCAGCAGATCCGAGAAGCCTGACAGGCGAAGGGGCCAGCGTCAGGCTGTTTCCTAGGGAGGCCGGGCTGAAAATGTCCCTCTCCGCTGCTGCGTCCCGCGGTGACTCTCTGCACCTCTTGTCTCTGCTGCAGGGTAAGATCAGGAAAATGCAGCAGACTGAGGAGGGCTTACATCGTCTAATTTTTACTAAGAATAGTTTGCATTTATTTAGCTCCTACTGTCCTCTGGGCGCTTTACCGTTGCTTACTAATGAATCCTCACCCAACCTCATTAAGCAGGAGCTGCTGCTCCTGTGCTTTACCTCCAGGTAACCCCGCGGTCAGAAGCTGATTTAAAACACTTTGGCGAGAGGAGCTCGGTGGAGGCGGCGTGGGGAGGGGATTTCTGCCCTCGCCCTTTCAGCCAAGGAAGCAGCAAAACGTAACCTCTCTGCTTGGCTATTACACAAACAAGCCACGGAGAGTCGGAGCCCGTCGGGATCCATCACCAATAAATATATTATCCTCTACCAGCACTGCTGAGGAGGAGCAGGGAACGCAGCGGATTTCTGGCCGTTGGCTTGCTCTCTCTGTAGACAGCAGCAGCCCATGGAGGGAACTGCGGTAAACACTGCTTAATGCCCTGAATCTCAAAACTACGTGCGTTTCTGGTAATGTATTAGAAATACGTAAAAAAAAAAAAAATAGCATTCAATAATCTTCTATGTGAACATTCCCTTCAAAAGGTACATTGTTGGCGTTAGCCATGCACAGCAGCGGAGATGTCATTTGTTATCAGGTTTGCGGCAGGTTGGAGGGCAGCAGGACGAAGACGCCTCCGTTCTGGGGGCACTTTGCACCAGCGTCGCGATGGGATGGTGTTAGTACAGGGCACGCCAGTACGGCTGCTTGGGACTCGTTACTCTCTGTAATATCATCTGTCATCCTGTGAAGCAGAGCGGTGCACAATTAAACATTTAAATCTTACACAGATGGTAGGAGAAACTCACTCCTCGGAAGGAAGGAACACC
Source organism: Aramus guarauna (assembly GCA_013400195.1). Taxonomy (NCBI): domain Eukaryota; kingdom Metazoa; phylum Chordata; class Aves; order Gruiformes; family Aramidae; genus Aramus; species Aramus guarauna. Next base: position 263,077 of record VXBL01007579.1, read on the forward strand.
AGAGAGGAGGCAGGGTTTCTTGGCTCTGCGAGGGATGCAGGCAAAACCCTGCGCTCAAGCCCAGCCAGGCCTCGAGACGCGTTTAAATTGATGGAACGGTATCAATCAGCATTCACAGACATGTCCGGAGATACTTGAACGCATTCGGAGCGTGCGTGAGTGTACCGTATTCTGACCTCTGCTGACCCGGGGTTTCCTTCACCTTGGGGCATACACAGAGAGGCAGGAGCGCTGCCATGAACACACGCAGGCGCTGCACACAAGCACCCAAACCAACGCACAACGCAGGAAACAACACAGAAAAAAGCCGTACGTGCAATGCACACCGGCACAAACCCGGGGTACGGAGAAATGCTCGGAAAGCTGCAGACTTGCACTCAGGGAACTGACCTTGCCCGCAGTGGATGCCAGCGCTGCCTGTTCTGCTCTCTTCAGCCTCAGGAAAAGAACCAGTTTTGCTTCCACTCCATCACTACAAAACCACCCGTTCAAGTGACCTGCAAAAGCTCTGACTATAGACCTGCAGAATGCGTGAGGCTCGCACGCTGCTAGAGCAGAACGACCCAAACCACCTTCCCCTGCCCCGCGCTGCAGCAGCGCAGCTCCGGCTGGGTGGGAGAAGGGAAGTCGGAGCTCGGCAGCAGCGACCACCCGCACAGGGGCGGCTACGGGGCCACGCCACCGAAATACGCTAACAAACGGGGAGGAGGACACCTTTTCTTTCAACACACCTCTGGTTTGGTTCCAGCTGCTGCCGCCACGCTGGCTAGCGCCAATGGAAACACAAAGGCAAAAAGAAAAGAACAAGTTTCTTCGCTGGGTTTCTGTATTAGCCATCACCAAACATGACTTCCTCAAAGTCGTCATCAAGAAAGACTTTGAAGCGTACATTACAATAATATCCAGATGATAATGGCAAAAACATGGGATAGGAATAGAAAGGAGAGCATTATGAATCCTAAGTGGTATTTTCACGGCCATTATTTCTATCATCATCACCGTAAAGTCATTTAAATATTCTAGAAAACAAAAGGGCCTTCTTTGGCGAGGCAGGGCTCGGCGGGCAGTAATGGGTTTCTGTTTGCTTTCTCCTCCCCCGGCGAGGTTGCATCGTGATGGTGGTGTTTAGCAACAACGTCAGGTCAGCGCCGACAACCTCCCTGCAGGGCTGTGGCTTCTTCTGCGCATCCACGTTTCAGGAAATGAAAACCAGTTCTCTCCGTGGAAACACCTGTGAGTGGCGAAGGACAGAGGGGCTGCGGGAGCTGCAACCGCGCCGTCCCCTTGGGAGAGCCAGCAAAATGCCGGTGTCACCAGGCTAGGGACGTGGTAAGGCAAGCACGCCGTGCCGGGCTGGGGGAGAGGTACCACCGAAAGCATCCCCAGTCACCGCACCCAGGGGCGACGTCGCTCCCAGCACGACCCCTGCAAAGCGAGAGCCCGCGCAGAGGCACCGACCCAGGCTTTGGGGCAGGAGCCCTGGGTCCAGAGCGAGTCGGAGGAGTCACGGGAACTGCGGCACGGCCCGCAAGCCAGCCCCGGTGCTTGCTGCCAGCCCGGCGGACTTGTGAAAATAAAAATATCCCTTTCCTTCTCGTAGCTCAGGGAAAACTTCAGACAGGGCTGGAGGGAAACCGTACAGCGAGCTTCCGAGGGGGACGTGCCCCTGGTCCTCCTCTGCTCTGCCACGGCGATCCGGAACTTCACCGGAGGAGGAGAAACCTTCCCCAATGGATCTATTCCGGTGACAAGTGTTGGTTTAAATTAACATTTTCAACAAAAAGTGGGTTCTCAGACGGTTCGTAATGAGCCGCACGCTGAAATCCTCCCAGCTGTATACCCTACCTAGCTTTAATCAGATCATTAACTTTCATAAAGATGTAGGAAGGAGGAGTGGCGGCACTTGAAAAGAGCTCAAACAAGCTGAGTTTGAAACTTCAGACTTGTCATTGACTTAGCCTTTCATTGAGTCAATTATTTATGACATATTTGACGAAATTCAGAAAAGAAAGCACTTGCAATCTGCATATCTGCTTGGCTGCAGCTGAGCTACTACTACATCTTCACCGAGGAACTCGCGAGGAGCTCTGCCCCGAGCCCTGGGTGCCCCAGGCGGCAGACGGGCACCGCGACCCTCGGCTTGCCGTGCGCAGCCGGGTTTTGCACCGCTACTCGCCAGCACCAGAATTTCAACGAGCAGCTTCATACAGACGCATTTATTTGTATCCCATTTTTCTCACACGCAGCATGTTTCAATAAACTACGAGGAAATTAATTTTAAAAAGATGCGACCGACTCCGGGCCGAGGCTGCCGAGCGACCAGGCCATCGCACTCCCCAGCACAGCTGGGGCTGGTGGGTCCCCCACGCCCGCGGGGCTGACTGATGCACGGGCATCCCGGGGTGCACCCGCACCCCCGAACAATGAACACCGAGGCCCCCCCCCGCCTCCTCGGTTGCTTCAGATGTGTAACCCCACAGTGCCAGGGGCTTTGCTCTCTGCCCCCCCGGCAGCCGCCCCCGGCCTCCCCCCCTCCCCGCTTCCCC